>CAXARH010000134.1:0-67156 GCA_963971285.1 Astropecten irregularis | reverse complement strand
TATCCAAACAAACGATGGCAGATCTTAGGATAGCGGCACCTGATACAGATACCTACGTAGGCTGGGATACGGATACTAGTATCTGGGACTTCAGAGCAAATGAATACCCCCGGCTAAAAACAGTAGCCTGCGCCACCCGCCAGTATAATCCATCAGAAACTAGCTGTGAGGATATACCGTAGCCCACACAATTAATGAAATAATATAAAACCTCCAGTTACCCACTTTTTTAAAAAATACTATTATTTCAATGACTTTTTACCTAAAACACATACTATTAAAGTAGTCATGCTATAATATATTCATTATATCTAAAAATAAAGTAATGATAACTAATTTTTATAGGAAAAACGACCATGAAATTGAACAAAACCACTAAAACACTAAAAACCATAAGAAATAACATAAATAACAAAAAATCAGGAGCCTCTTTCTTTTCTCTGCTTATTTTAGCAGTATTTATAGGCTTTTTGAGTAGCTGTGCACCTGCTAGTAGCAGTGGAACGGCACCTACAGTATTCACTCCAAGTAAACATCTAGAAGTGAAGACAAGCGGTGCTGACGGCACTAAAGTAGATGTTACCTTCGCGGTAGAAGATGCAGCTGATGCTAATTCTAACCCTACCATTGTGATAACGGGTCTCACCAATACAGAAGGAACGACTGAAACATGGACGCTCTCCTTTGTAGCAGCTCCTACTATTTATAGCACTAATACAGGTACTACTCCCATCGCCATTGCTAATCCTGATGGAGTAACAAATACGAACGTTGTCTTAATGGACACTACTATCATCGTAACGAACGCAAATGATTCTACTAACCCTATTACCTACGCTGTGAGAGTAGATTTTGCAGCGGGGAGTATTGCTCTTAAACTAGCGGATATCACGGCTACCTTTGGTGATACTGACATTGCTTCAGATAATATCACCGTAGATGGCACTACTATCACCATTTCAGGTCTGGTTAATCCCGCCGATACCGGTGCCGATGGAATTACTACTATTACCTTTGCTGATACATATCATACATATAGCCCTACTAACGAATTAACCATTCCCAATCCCGCAGGAACAGGTGCTACAGACATAACGCAAATGGTAACCGTTACCACCAAGGATGGTGGAGTACCCGTAATATACACCGTGACAGTGCAGTTTCTTCCAGATGTTAGCACATTCAAACTCCAATTAACGAGTGATCATATCACGGATAGCCCTAAGGTCGTTGCCAGCGGGGAAACAGCCACCATTACTGCTGCTGCTTGTCAAGTTGCAGATATTACAGCAATCGAACTTTTAGATAGTAGCGATAATCCCATTACTGATTACACCGTCTCAGCTGCAGGCTTAGGGTATTATGATAGGTCTATCTTACCAGCTAGTGATGTAACTGCAACTACGGTAAATGCACCGAAAACACTGGCTATCAAGTCAGGAGAAAATACAGTAGGCACTTTTACTTTCACCATGAGTTTTACTACGCCCTGTAACGTAGATGCTTTGGGAGAGACAGCCACCGGTGCAGATGCTGCCAATGCTTACACTCTCAGCAGAGCAGAACACTTTGAATTAGTCTCTTACCTCGTGAATAGTGATAATGCTAATTATGGCGACAAACACTACAAAATAGAACTGCTCGCAGGTATCACTACTATTGACTTAGGACATGCGAATGCCCCTTGGAGTGAGGCTGCCGGTGGCACGGGGTTCACACCTATCGGCTCATCAGGAAGTCAATTTAGCGGTACATTTAATTGTAATGATAACGTTATCTCAGGTCTTTATATCAATAATACTAGGAGAGGTAACGCAGGACTTTTTGGATATCTAACGAATGGGACTATCAGTAACTGCAGATTAGAGAACGCAAATGTTGTTGGAGGAAATGCTGTAGGGGGATTCGTCGGTCAACTCGTAGGTAGTAGTAGTACTATCACTCATTCATATATGATAGGAAGTGTAAGGGGAAATAATAGTACAGGGGGCTTAACGGGGACACTATACGAGGGAGGTACTATCACTCATTCTTATATGATAGGAAGTGTAAGGGGAAATAATTTTATAGGGGGCTTGGTAGGTGACTTTAGTAATGCTGCTAATTTTGACAATGCTGGTATCAGTCATTCTTATATGATGGGAAGTGTAAGGGGAACTACTAATGCAGGGGGTTTGGTAGGGTCTGAAATTGGGCTTAGTGGTTCTATCAATAATTCTTATGCGGCAGTGAATATAATGGGAAATAGTAATATAGGAGGCTTGCTAGGCATCCATCAGTTAGTTGTTATAAGCAATGTCTATGTTACGGGGAGTATAACCGGAGATGAGGTAGTAGGGGGGCTCCTAGGGGGAGAAAATAGTGGGTTTCCTACTATTAATAATTCCTACTGGGATAGTACTACAGGTGCAACGCAAGATTGGAATCAAGGTAGTACAACCTACAAACGAACGGCAACAAAGCTAAAGGAAACCACCATGCCCGAGACAGGTGCTACTGGCACCTACGTAGGCTGGAATATAACTGATACCTGGGACTTAGGAACTACGAGTGAATATCCTAAATTAAGAGGTGTCCCCTGCCCGAACCGCCAGCACACCGCGAACATAATGGGAACGACCATAACAGACATCTTAAAAGATGTTCCTCCTGAATGTCAGTAGTGAGTAGCCCGCACAGAGAACCGATATATTTCTTTGGGAAAGATGACCTAAATATTTAAGTATTTAAGTATTTGGTTATTTGGAGAGGGTGTTATCATTTTAAAGGGTTATCCTTCAATCTGACCCTTAACACCCTCTCCTACTTGTTTTATTATGATGGGAGCGAGGAAGCCCCCCTTCCCTTCGCTCCCACCTTTTTCTCCATTTTTTGCCCCCTTTTACAAGGGACGATTTATAATTTCCCCATTATAAGAGTTTTTAAAGGTGAGATTTGACTCCAATTCCCCCCCTTTTTAAGGGGGGGTTAGGGGGGGATTCGTTTTAAGTATTTCTTATGAATAGAATCCCCCCTTAAAAAGGGGGCAGGGACGAAATTTTGTCCATGTTTTACCTAAAACACATACTATTAAAATAGTCATGTTATAATATATTCATTATATCTAAAAATAAAGTAATGATAACTAATTTTTATAGGAAAAACGACCATGAAATTAAGTAAAATACCAAAAACCCTAATAAATAACAAAAAATCAGGAGCCTCTTTCTTTTCTCTGCTTATTTTAGCAGCATTTATAGGCTTTTTGAGTAGCTGTGCTCCTGCTAGTAGCAGTGGAACGGCACCTGAAGTATTCACTCCAAGTAAACATCTCGAGGTGAAGACAAGCGGTGATAATGGCACTAAAGTAGACGTTACCTTCGCGGTAGAAGATGCAGCTGATGCTAATTCTAACCCTACCATTGTGATAACGGGTCTCACCAATACGGAAGGAACGACTGAAACATGGACGCTCTCCTTTGTAGCAGCTCCTACTATTTATAGCACTAATACAGGTACTACTCCCATCGCCATTGCTAATCCTGATGGAGTAACAAATACGAACGTTGTCTTAATGGACACTACTATCATCGTAACGAACGCAAATGATTCTACTAACCCTGTTACCTACGCTGTGAGAGTAGATTTTGCAGCGGGGAGTATCGCTCTTAAAGAAGGGGATATCTCGGCTACCTTTGGTGGTTCTCCCATTGAGGCAGATAATATCACCGTAGATGGCACTACTATCACCATTTCAGGTATTATCAATCCCGCCGATACCGTTACCGGTGCCGATGGAACTACGACTATTACCTTTGCTGATACATATCATACATATAGCCCTACTAGTTCATTAACCATTCCCAATCCCGCAGGAACAGGTGCTACAGACATAACGCAAATGGTAACCGTTACCACCAAGGATGGTGGAGTACCCGTAATATACACCGTGACAGTGCAGTTTCTTCCAGATTTCAGTTCATTCAAACTCCAATTAAGTAATGCTAATATTATGAATACCCCCGCCACCATTGGTGATGTTTCAAAAACAGTAACCATTGTAGACACAGTTACTTGCGAGATACTAAATATAGGGGTTACTCTCTTAGATGATAGCAATAATCCCGTTCCCGTTAGTGGTTTTACCTTAGACACTGCAGGCTTAGGTTATTATGATAGAAATTCACCAGCTACTGGTGTAGATGGAGATAAGGTAAATGCACAGAGATCAGTGTTTATCAAGTCAGGACAAAACATACTTAAGATTTTTGAGTTCACCATGAGTTTTCCCGCTTGTCTCGCAACAGAGTTAACTGGTACTAGGGATGGAACATCAGCTTCTCCGTACACACTCAGTAAAGCAGAACACTTTGAATTACTCTCTTATCTCGTGAATACTGATACTACTACGCCTCCTACTTATCAAGGGAAATACTACTCAGTAACTGGAGCTATTATTAACTTAGGAGATACGAATGCCCCTTGGAGTGAGGCTGCAGGTGGCTCGGGCTTTACGCCTATCGGTACTATTCAAAATCGCTTTGCGGGAACCTTTAATTGTAATAATAACGTTATCAATAACCTTTATATTAGTAATTCTACGGGAACTTATCTAGGACTTTTTGGATATGTAACGAATGCTGGTACCGATAATTCAAAAATCAATAACTGCAGATTAGAGAATGTGAATGTTACTGGAGCTAATAATACAGCGGGCTTGGTGGGAGCAGGATTTTCTCTTAGCATCAGTGATTCCTATGTGACAGGTGCTGTGAAAGGAAGTGATGGTACAGGAGGATTAGGAGGAGTCCTAGTTGATAGTGCCATTAGTAATTCCTATGTGAATGGAACTATAACGGGAAGATCTAATGTAGGGGGCTTGGCGGGGCAACTTGGTAGTAGTGATAACAGGATGCAAAATACAATTACTACTTCCTATGCAATGGGAACTGTAACGGGAACAAATGGTGTAGGAGGCTTAACGGGAGTTGCTACAGTAGATATCACTAATTCCTATTCTGCAGCGGCTGTAATGGCGGAAGCAGGAATTACATCGGGCTTAGTGGGTGAGTTTTATCTAAGACCTGGATTTACTGTTACTAATTCCTATGTAGCAGGGACTATCATGGGAGATAATAAGTGGGGTCTTGCAGGCAGGCACCAGGGAAATGAGACACCCACCTTCACTGCTTCTTACTGGGATAGTAATACAGGTGCAACAAAAGATTGGAGTGCAGGTGGTATAACCTTCAGACGAATGACAGCACAGCTGCAGGTAGGTGGACCTGATATAGATAATACCTACGTAGGCTGGATTACTGATATCTGGGATTTTAGACAAGATAACTACCCCCGTCTAAAAACGGTAGTCTGTGGTCTGGATCGCCAGCATCTCGCCGAAGGTGCAACTGTCCCTGCATGTCCGAAGCCCACACAGTAACTGATATATTTCTTTGGGAAAGAAACCAAAGTATTTAAATATTTAAATATTTGGTTATTAGGAGAGGGTGTTATTATTTAAAAGGGTTATTGTTCCAGCGAGGACCCTTTTATCGAACACCCTCTCCACCTATTTGCCCCTCCGTCTACAAGGGGCAATTTATGATTCCCCCCCTTTTTAAGTTTTTTTAAGGGGGGGGGGTTCGTTATCAGGGGGGATTCCTTTTATTTATTTCTGATGTTGTGATTTGTTTTAAGTCATAGTCGAATCCCCCCATTGTTTATAAAAAACAAGCGGAATAAACCCACTCATCCCCCCTTGTAAAAGGGGGGATGAAAGAAAAAATTCTCCCATGCAATCAATCCCGTGAACTCTCTAAACACCCTATTTTTAAGGCACTTTAAAGGGGGGCGAGTAGTAATTCCCCCCCTTTTTTAAGGGGGGGGTTAGGGGGGGGATTCGTTTTAAGTATTTCTTATATTGTGATTTGTTTTCAAGTCATAGTTGAATCCCCCCATTGTTTATAAAAAACAAGCGGAATAAACCCATTCATCCCCCCTTAAAAAGGGGGGTTAGTGAGAAAAAATTCTCCCATCTAATCGTTTGAACCCTTTAAATTCCCCCCCTTTTTTAAGGGGGGGGGTTAGGGGGGGGATTCGTTTTAAGTATTTCTTATATTGTGATTTATTTTCAAGTCATAGTTGAATCCCCCCATTGTTTATAAAAAACAAGCGGAATAAACCCATTCATCCCCCCTTAAAAAGGGGGGTTAGTGAGAAAAAATTCTCCCATCTAATCGTTTGAACCCTTTAAATTCCCCCCCTTTTTTAAGGGGGGGGTTAGGGGGGGGATTCGAATGGAAGGAATTAAAATATATTTTTATTTCTTGCTCTACAGTTTTCTAAGAGTTTTTAAGGGGGGATTCGTTGTTAGAGGAGGGATTCGTTCTATTTATTTCTGATGTTGCGGCAAGTGAAACCAGTGAAAAATTGAGTTTTTTAGGTATTTCTTAGCATTATAAAATCTAAGTGTGCGAAGTGAATTTTTTTTATAATTTTACCGAAAATTTTTAGGTACTGGGAGTATAATTAGAAAAACTCTGAGAATTTTTAGGATAAATTGGTTTTGTTTAATATTTTACAGCTAAAACAAGGGGCACTACATTTCGTGAATAAATGGGTACCATTTTCTATGAAAAGCTGGGCAGTGGGTTTCAGTCTGCTTTTTATAGTAGTCTTTACTTTATGGGGAGATGTTTACGGGGACGTACTTTTTAGGGAAGAAGAACGCAGAGATGTTAAGTTGACGTTTAAAGCACAGCCCACTGCTCCCAGACGATATTTTATAGAAATAGTAACGAATCAACCCCCTAAAAATGCCGTTACCACATCTTCAGAAACAGCTAAAGTAACGGAAACGACTAAAACGACTGAAATAACGGAAACAACGGGAAAAACGGGGGTGAAAAGCGGATTTTATGGGGAAAAAGCAGTACCGGTCGCACAATTTTTTTATGATGAAGTGGGTACTGTACGCAGGATTATTGTACGGGAAGAAAGGCGTTCTCCTGTTTGGGAGCAGGAAGAAAAAGCCGTACGCTTAGAGATCAATTTTTACCGGACGGGTGTCGTGCGTAGTTTGGTTGAAAAATTGGCATGGGTAGGTGGACGTGAGTTTTATTTCGATGATTTGGGGCGAATTGTAGAGAAAAACATATTTTTTTATAAAACCCCCGATGTGAGAGACACCCGTAAATATGAGATATTAGAAGCATTTCGCGAGGTCTACCGTTATAATGAGAGTGAATTTGCAGGTGAAAATGGAATTATTGGTGAGAATGAAGCTAGAACGAGTGAAAATGGAGCTATAGGTGAGAATGAAGACGTAGGTGAGAATAGAGCTATAGGTGAGAATGGAGTTATAGGTAAATATTTAAACGATATTATTATCGAGCGTAATGTCTATAAAAATGGGAATTTTTATTATAAGGAGACGCGAACACTTCCCATTAGATTGGCTATGGGGGTACAATTTCGCGTGAATTATATTGATTCACGCAATAATTTAGTGCGGTATGAAGAAGTTTTACAAAAGCAGGTAACGAAACTACGTGTCCGTGAGATAAGGTTGGGTTACCGCGGAGATGGTACGTTTTTATGGGAGTCTCAGAAAGATTATTTAGCGGGTGTGCTTACTTATGAACGGCGAAACGAGAGTGAAGAGGTGACGTATCGTTATGATGAAATGGGGCGAATTGTAGAAAAAAAGCATGAAAACCTGAAAGATAGAGCTATAGCGAAATATTACAAATATAAATATCATTCGTTTGCTGGAAATGGCACTACCCGTACTATTAGTAGTCTCCTTAGCCCGAATAATCCGAATAATTCTAGTAATCCTAATAATCCGAATAATCCCAGCAGTCCGAATATTCCGAGTAGCCCCATTGTATTTAAAGATTTTGCGGGGTATAGCGTGGAAGATTTAACGCTTTACGGAGGAGATGAAATGCTTAAACAGTATAGACTTCTCCGTGTTCACGGCTTAAATCCTATTAAGATGACCGTTAGAATGCAGTCAAGACGTAATTATCTTAAAGGAAAGACGAAAGAAGTCTTCCCTAAAACTCCTGCTGACGGACTTTTAGAAACGCGTTTAGAACGGTATTTTCTTCCCACACGGTTGTTCACCTTGTATTTTGAAAACGATGTTCTTAAAGAAAAGCAAGTAAGTTCCTTACAAGGTACTCCACTAGGAAAATATCAATATGTGTATGATATTAAGGGACGATTGTTTGAAAGCACGTTTACGCCTCCTATTACAAGTTATACGAGGAATTCAGATAGGAATTCGTATAGGAATTCAGATACTAGCGGACGTACTGAGAGTCTATACGGACGTACTGAGAGTATGGAAAGTATGGAAAGTATGGGAAGTATGGGAAGTATGGGAATTACGGGAAATCCGTACGAACGTACGGAAAGTACGGAAAGTACGGGAAATCCATACATTAGCGGACGTGCTAATAATCAATATGCCAATAAAAGTGGGCAGTACGGAAGAATGGGAAGATCGGGGAAGAAAACGGTTCGTTATCTTTATAGGGATGATGAAACTTTTACGGAAAATGTGAAGGCTAGGGGCGTTTCAGTCCATAAGGGCAATTGGGAATATTTTGGTCATTCGCTATTTCGTTATTTAGCTGAAAAAGAGAGGATTCACGCCCAATTAACGGTGCGAGAGCTAGCTAAAGAGTTTGTCAAATTTAGAAAACGGCGAAATAATCCAGAATTGACACTTCCAACGGATATGACTACGCGATCTATCATGGAGAGTGTTTATTCATATTTCGTATATTTGACGGAAGTTAATCTTGCCCGCGTGTTGTATATTAATGATGAAGATGCTGTGGAATATTACTTAAAATTTGAAAATTTTCCGTTGGAACGCAATAATCGTCGGCTTAGAATTCGTTATTATAGGGGTGAGCCAGAGTTTTATTATAAGGGGGTGAGGAGAGTTTTTGCTAGGAAAATTAACCCAGATGAAAAGAATTTTAGTAAAACGAACCCCAATGAAACGAAAGAAGAAATCCTTATTACGACACAATCACCTAATAGATCGCCTAATGGATTGCCTAATAGATCGAGATCGCCTAATAGAGCACTTAATGAGTCGCCTAATGAGTCACTTAATAGGTCATTTAATAGGTCGCTTAATGGGTCACCTAATTCGTTATTTAATAATAATACGGTGAATAATAATGCGAATAATCGGAATAATACGAATAATAGGAATAATGGTGTTTTACGTGGTGAAAGGGACGCCTTTTTATTCGATGGACGCCTTTTAATTAATGAAATTTATAGAGAAGACCTGATAACAGAATTTGCCTTCGATTATAAAGTTCGTGCGGGGGGGATTTTAGAGGAGCGGGGAATTGGAGATGCGGTGATCACGGAAAAAGGAGTAAATAGCTTGGAAAAGGGAACGGAAACGGATGAGGATGAAAAAATAGCTGAAATAACAGCTGATGAAATAGCTAATGGAGCTAGAAAAGCAGGAAGTGGATTAACGAGTTTGCGAGAGCGTGAGCGAGAGCGAGAGATTCAAAGAGAATTTGCTATAGAAGAGCAACTTCGCCTAGCAGCACGTAAACGTCGTTATGCTAAAAACCGTACTTTGAAAGAAGAAGAGATCATTGTACCCGGCAGTGCTATTAGAAGACGGACGGGACGAACACAAGCGAAGGCTGAAAGAAATAGATATGAGAGAGAATTTGAAGAAAAAATCCTCCCCCTTATAAAATAATAAGATCTTCTCTATTTTTCTCTATATCTTATATTTTTCTATATTTCTTATATTCTCTTATAGCGTTATAATATTTATAGTGTCATAATATTTTAGGAATTTTCTGTATCCTAGAGCGGTATTCTCTAGAGAACTAGTTTTCTCTATATTTCTATATTTCTTTATGTTTTCTTGTAGCGTTATAATATTTTAGGAATTTCCTGTATTCTAGAGCGGTATTCTCTAGAGAACTAGTTAGAATAGAGATACACTAGCGAACAATACGCAATTATAAAATACATCTATAAGTATGTAATTATAGGCGTATTGCTATAAATCCATGAATATAGGCATGCACCTATAAATACACAATTATAGGCACATTGCTATAAATAAGTGATTATAGAGGCATGCACCTATAAATACACAATTATAGGCATACTGCTATAAATCCGTGAATATAGGCATGCACCTATAAATATACAATTATAGGCATGCACCTATAAATACGCAATTATAGGCACATTGCTATAAATAAGTGATTATAGGCGTATTGCTATAAATACAAGGTATAAAAAAAGGCTTTCCAATCAGAGGTATCATCGTTTCCAGAAAGCGGGTTGGAGAATGGCTAGAAATGTAAAAAACTCAAGTCTTCCTAAAACCATAGCAAAGGCACAGACAGATTTAACAAAATCTGATAAATGCACGAAAATTCCATCAGAGCCAATTGTTCCAAAAGCAGGGCCCACATTTCCAATAGACGTGGCTGCGGCAGAAAATGCTGTTAAGAAATCAAGCCCACTGGCTACTAAGATAAGTGCAATAACGCCTACGGATAAGAAGTAAACGGATATGAAGATGAAAATCTTATGAATAAGCGGTTGTGGAACCGTAAAATCTCCAATGCTGAGCGAATTGACCGTGTGTGGGGAGATAGATTTCTTAATTTCAATAAAAAGTGCCTTAGAAAAGAGTACAATCCGGTAAAACTTCATTCCTCCGCTGGTAGAACCCGCACTTCCTCCCGTAAAAAACGTGATGAGGAGGAGGGCTTGGATAATGGGAGCAAATACTTCGTAATGAGTATTAGTATAACCCGTGGTGGTGGTAAGGGAAATAACGGTGAAAAAGGCGAATCTACCTGATGTGGCTAGCGAATGTTCTGTGGTGTAATAGAGTAATAGGGAAACTATAGATGAAAGCCCTATAATAAAGTACAAGTACCAGCGAACTTCTACGTCACCTTGTACGGCTGTGTACTTTCTAGCAAGTAGTAATATATAGAGCGAAAAGTTTAATCCGCTTAGGAGCATAAATAAAGACGTTACCCATTGAACGGCTGGGGAGAAATCGGCAAGACTGTTATTTTTGGTGGAAAAACCTCCTGTAGCAGCGGTTGTGAAGGCGTGAGTGATGGCATCGAAGTAAGAAAGCCCTAAAAGATGTAAGGTGATGAAAAAGAGTGTGGTGAGAGAGAGATAAACTATCCAGAGTCGCTGGGTGGTGGCTTTGAGATGAGGGGTGAGACTTTCCTTGATAGGGCCTGGCATTTCATTGGAGAAGAGGCGTTTACCTGATACGCCTAGTGATGGGAAGATAGCTATAAATAGAACAATAATGCCCATACCACCTATCCATTGGGTAAAAGAACGCCAGAAAAGTAGCGGAGCAGGAAGAATTTCAATGTTTTGAAATATAGTAGAACCTGTTGTGGAGAATCCAGAGGCGGCTTCAAATAGGGCATCGATAAATGGGACACGTTCTAATATGTAAGGAATAGTCCCTGCAAAAATCATCGATATCCACACCAAGATAACTAAGAGAATAGCTGAACGTGGGGAAAGTTCTTGCACCAGTACTCGTCGTGTGGAGAAATAGAAGATTGCACCTATTAGTCCTGTACCTCCAATAATAGCGATTGGAAGTATTTTTTCGGTTAATAAAATTGAAAAGGTGTTTTGAATGGTTGCTGATATCAGTACATAGACTATGAGGGTGAGGGAAAGACTCATCCAGAGGATGCCCAACATTCGTAATACAACTTGGCGGCTCATTGAAAATCAGTAAAAATTAGTGAAAAATAGTAAAAATTAGTATTAGTAGGGGTTAGTTAAATTCTAAGTTTTAGATAAGTGGAGTTAAATTCTAACGAGGTTATTTTTGTGAATGACTTCATCATGTCCTTTATAGCCTAAAATAGCTTCTATTTGTGAAGTATTACTTCCACATATTTTTTTAAGATCACTAGAGTTATAATTGCTTAAACCTCTGCCGATGAGTTCTGATGGAGTATGGGAGGCTTCGTCTTTAACTATAATATTACAAACATCGCCTGCGTGAAAGGTTCCCGTGACGAAAAGAATTCCTTTTGGGAGGAGGGATTTATTGGCACGAAGGGCTTTTGCAGCGCCAGCATCGATGATGAGGTCGCCTTTAGTAGAAATATTGGAGAAAAGCCAGCGTTTTCTACTCGATGGGCGTTTTTTTTGTGTGAGAGTGCTAGTACCGAGGGAAGAAGTGCTTTGCGTCAATGCTGTTCCCGCTATGGTTTTTGCTGATGGGTTTGCTATTGATGCTGCTGATTCTACTGATTCTACTATTGGAAGGGGATTTCCTAGGAAAAGACTACCGTCATGGTCTTTAAATATACTTTTATAGAGATCTTTGGCAGTTCCTGAGGTGATAAGGGTTGGGATATGGAAGTTTTCATTGACTTTAACGGCTTTTAGTTTTGTGATCATGCCACCAGTACCGCTATTGGTACCGGGTCCTTTCGCTGCATTTAGATGAACGGATGTTACTTTTTCAATTACTTTTAAGAGTTTGGCAGATTTGCTTTGGTGATGAAGATAAAGACCTTTTGTATCTGAGAGCATGACGTAGAGATGAGCATCGGCTAAGCCACAGATGAGAGCACCTAGGACATCATTATCGCCAAGTTTGACTTCTTTAGCGGCTATGGGGTCATTTTCATTGATAATGGGAAGAATGGATAGATCCCAGAGGGCTTGAATGGTATTTCTAGCGTTGAGATAAGAGGCTCTATGATTGATGGAATATTTTGAAAGCAGGATTTGTGAAACGGAAATATTAAGTTTGGCAAAAATTTTACGGTAATTTTCCATGAGATGCACTTGTCCTATACTAGCAAGCACCTGTTTTCCGATAAGTGAGTGTAGTTCAATGCGCGAGCGAGGCTCAGTACGTGAGCGAGGTTCGATGCGTAAGTGAGATTCAATGCGCGAGCGAGATTGATTAGCTGCATGAACGGAAAGCGTTTTAAATGAAGCGGCGTGGTCTTCTTTGACGGTTTCCATGTATAAACGTCCAGCTGCTACGGCACCAGAAGTGACTAAAATGACCTTTTTACCGGCATGACGAAGTTCTGCTATAAACGTAGCCAATTTCCTAAGATAGGGTAAATTGATACCGCTATCTTTTTTGGTAAGGAGCGAGCTTCCAGCTTTGACAACAAGGGTTGTGGCACCGTTGACAAATTGGGTGAAGAGCTTTTCTGTGGAGGTAGAGGAGGCAGAGGAGGCGGTGGGTGCCATGGATATAAATAGTTGAAGTGATTTAAAGATTAGGTTAATAATTGATAAAAAAACTAAGTTTAAAATAGCTTGAGAGACTAAGTTTAAAATAGCTGGGAAATTAAGTTAATAATAGATGGGGAGACTAAGGAGACTAAGGTATGACTAGATTAGCTAGCAGAAAACGTGAGAATAGGTCTTAAATATAAGATTTAATACAAAGAATACAAGGAATATAGAGAATACAAGGAATATAGACAGTATTAAAGGTGCAATAATATATAGGTTAATGTAGGAGGAATACTATACAGGTTAATAAAGGGGGAATACTGTACGAGGTAGGGGCATTCAAAGATAAATATAGGTAAATATAGGTAATGTGGTACTATTCGTAATCATGCAATGTGGTAATAATAATGTGGTAGTATGCGTCATTAATATGAGTCATCAATATGAGTGATAATAGCAATAGCAATAGCAATAGGGCAAATATTAGTAATAGTGTAGGTATAAGCCTTAATTAGTTTAGCAAGCAAGTTTAGTTGGCATGGTAAGGTAACTTTAATTATATAATTAAGGCATTCGAAATGGGTCGTTATTTAAAAAATACTTTTATATGAGAGATGATTTTTATAAAATTTAGACAGAAACGGAATGGATATGAGACGTGAGGGCAAAGTTTAGATGAGAACGAGGGCAAAGTTTTAGACGAGAACTTTTAGGGTGTTTAAATTTTTATAGTAGAAATAGTAGTGTTATTAGAGATAATGGCGTATGAAACGAGTGTATTTGAAGGATTATAGGGAAACGGCTTATGAAATTACTGAGACGTATTTAGATGTTCACATTATCAGTGAGCAGAAAGTGGAAGTGCGTTCGGTGCTACTTTGTAAAAGACGTCCCAATATAGAGTTACCCGTTCTTAATAAAGCAGCTCATAAAGCAGCTCATAAAGCAGCTTATAAAGCAGCTTATAAAGATTCTAGTAAAACGCCTGATAAAGCTCCGTATAAAGCCGCTCATAAACTGGCTTCTAGCAAGATCCCTCTAGTTTTAAATGGAGAGAACTTGGTCTTAAAGGAGCTCTATCTCAATCACAAGAGCATAAAACAGGAGGATTATGTGCTTTCTGCTAAGAATCTAACGTTAAAAGATCCACCTGCGGTTTTTGAACTGAGTACCCTCGTAGAGATCAATCCTGCAAAAAATACGCGACTGGAGGGCTTATTTGTCTCTGGCAATATATTGTGTACGCAGAATGAAGCACAAGGATTTAGTCATATCACGTATTATTTGGATAGACCTGATGTTCTTTCGCGGTTCACGGTGCGTATTTGTGCGGATAAAGAACGTTATCCTATCTTACTAGCGGGGGGAAGTCTTATTTCTTATGAGTCGGGAGATGGGATGAGAGGTGAGATGGGAAGTAAGACGGGAGGTGAGACGAGAAATAAGATAATAAGTGAGACGGTAAATGAGGAGGGAGCTAAAAGAAGCAGCAAAAGTGATAATGATAATTTTATTGAAAAAACGGATAAAAAGATAGAAAATATAGAAAAGATAGCTAATTATAGCCTAAATGAAGAAACTGATGAAAAATTAGCTTATTATGGCACTACTGAAGGAATATCTAGCAGACTTTTAAAACGAAATGAACATTGTGTGCTTTATAAAGATCCTATTCCCAAGCCTTGTTATCTTATGGCATTGGTGGCTGGGAAACTTGCTAGATTGACGGATAGGTATGAAACGTTAAGTGGACGGCTTATTAAGTTAGAATTATATGTCAATGATGAGGATAAAGCGAGGGGGACTTTTGCACTAAAGGCACTTAAAAAGGCAATGCGTTGGGATGAGGAAGAGTTTGGCTTGGAATATGATCTGGATGAATATAAGATAGTAGCCTCTGCAGTCTTTAATTTTGGGGCAATGGAAAATAAAGGACTTAATATATTTAATGCAGCCCTTGTTTTAGCGGATGATAGAACGGCAACGGACGAAGATTATAAGCGGATAATGGCGGTAGTGGCACATGAATACTTTCATAATTGGTCGGGTAATCGCGTTACGTTACGAGATTGGTTTCAACTTACACTTAAAGAGGGATTAACGGTTTATCGAGATCAAGAATTTTCCGCTCAGGAATATTCGCGGGCAGTCAAACGCATTGAAGATGCAGAGCACTTGAGAAATAAGCAATTTCGAGAAGATGCTGGACCTTTAGCCCATCCTATTCGTCCCACGTCGTATGAGAAAGTAGATAACTTTTATACCATAACGGTCTATGAAAAAGGAGCTGAAGTGGTGAGAATGATTGCTACTTTGCTAGGACGTGTGACGTTTCATCAGATTTTAAGGAAATATTTTAGGTATTTTGATGGCAAGGCTATTACGGTAGAAGATTTTTTAGAATTTGTAGAAGAAACCCATAGAGCGATGACGGAAAATTCTTCTAAAAATGCTAAAAATGAAGTCAATTTCTCTAATAAAGAAGTAGTTTTCTCCAATAAAGATGAAGTGATTTTCTCTAATAATAAAGATGAAGTGATTTTCTCTAATAAAAGTGTTCTTTCTTCTACACGTGATGGAAATATCTTAGGAGACGTGAATAATAAGGATAGTTTGGGAAATATAAGTGATAAAGATAGTAATAGCAAAAATACCTTAGGAAGCATTAGTAGTGAAAGTACTTTAGGAAGTACTCGGGGTGAAAATGGCTTAGAAAGCTTAAGCGATGAAAATACCTTAGGAAATGGTCTTAAAAATACCTATATTTCTACGATGACTCATGAGTGGTGGGTGCAATTTAAAAGGTGGTATGAAACGAAGGGAACGCCTATTGTTACAGTTCATGAGACGTATGTGGAACGTGAGGGACTGCTTATTGTTAACTTCGAACAAATAAGTCTTAGAAGCCTTAGAAGCCTTAGAAGCCTTAGAAACTTTAGCGAAGCTAATACTAGGACTAAAGTAGGAGCATTGCCACTACTTATTCCGCTAAAATGGGCGTTATTTGCACGAGATTCTGGTGAAATGTTACTATCGGGCGTTTATGTTTTACATGAAAGACGTGCTGAATGGAGGATCACCAATCTTAAAAAACGCCCTTATTTATCATTAGGACGAGATTTTTCGGCACCCATTAAAATGGAATATAATAGGTCATTTGCTGAATGGATGGTGGGATTTCGTTTAGAAACCGATAACGTAAGCCGCTGGGATAGTTTGCAACAGATTGTTTTAGGGTGGTTTGCTACTTTTAAGACGAAATTTTATGCAGACTTTACCAATGGCGAGGGTAAAACAGCTTCTAATAGCGAAATTCAAACAGATTCTAATGGTGAGGACAAAATAGCTTCTAATAACGGAATTCAAATAAATTCTAATGGTGAGGACAAAGTAGCTTCTAATGTTCGTTATAGCAAGATTTCTCTTAGTAAATTGTATCCTAAAACGGGAGAAGGCAGTTTGGAGCTATTTTTTAGGACATTGGGACGGCTTCTTAAGGAAGAGAAAGATTTGCTTTACCTTGCAAAATGCCTAAATTTCCCGTCCAAACAGCTATTAATGAATGAAATGGACCCTATCAATTTTGAGCTGCTAAATGCCTTTGAAAATAGCTATTTGGAAGAATTTAAGCTTCATCTAGAAGAGGAAATGACCACTCTTTATCATGAATTGCGTTCTCAAGCAAATCTAGGGGCTAGGACACTTAAAAATGTATTATTAAACTTGCTAATTAGGTTTAATAAAGAACATTTAGCTTTAGCAGTGCTGCAATATGAAACGAGTACTAATATGAGCGATGAGTTAACCGCTTTTAATCTCCTCATTCGGTATGATAGTTCCAATCAAGCCTATTTACGCCATTCTAAAAGAGAATATATAAATCAAGGAGATATGAATAAAAGAGATATAAATAGGCTAAATAAAGGAGATATAAATCAAGTGCAAAAGCACGCGAAGGATAAGTGGATAAATGAGGATGAAAAGCACTTAAATCAGCAATCCATGGAACAAACCACACAGCAACAAATCGTCAAACAAGAAACTACACAGCAACAAACGGTGGCAGAGCATTTTTATGAGAAATGGAAGCATGTTTCCCTTGTCATGAATAAATGGTTGAGTGCTCAGAGCTTTATTGAGGATGAGACTATTTTTGAACGATTAGCCAAACTATCACGAGATGCTATTTATGATGAGACAGAACCCAATAAAGTTTATGCTTTATGGGGAACGTTTGCTCATTCTAATGTGGTTATGTTTAATGATGAAAAAGGACGCGGTTATGCTAGTGTGGCAGAAGCAATTATTCGTCTGGATAAGATCAATCCCTTTGTCAGTGCTCATCTTATCACCGCTTTTCAACATGTTAAGAGACTTCCTGAACCAAGGCGAACTTATGCCATCCAAGCCATTAATAAAATTCGTGCCAATGTGCATTCTGAAAACGTCATGGAGATTATTAAGACTATTATGAGAGATTATTAGCGATCATTGTAATGAATTAGCATGATGATAAAAAACTAGCGAAGATAAGGAATAAGCAATAGATGATAAGAAGCAAGTAATATATAAAAAAATAAGCAATGATAAGGAACTAGCAATAGATAAAGAACTAGCGATGATAAGAAATAAGCAATAGATGATAAGAAGCAAGCAATATATAAAAAATAAGCATTGATAAGGAACTAGCAATAGATAAAGAACTAGCGAAGATAAGAAATAAGCAATAGATGATAAGAAGTAAGTAATATATAAAAAATAAGCAATGATAAGGAACTAGCAATAGATAAAGAACTAGCGAAGATAAGAAATAAGTGATGAGAAAAAATAAGCGATGATAAGGAATAAGCAATAGATGATAAGAAGCAAGTAATATATAAAAAATAAGCATTGATAAAGAACTAGCAATAGATAAAGAACTAGCGATGATAAGAAATAAGCAATAGATGATAAGAAGCAAGTAATATATAAAAAATAAGCAATGATAAGGAACTAGCAATAGATAAAGAACTAAGCAAAGATAAAGAAATAAGCGAAGATAAAGAACTAGCGATGATAAGAAATAAGCAATAGATGATAAGAAGCAAGCAACATATAAAAAATAAGCGATGATAAGGAATAAACGATGATAAAAGAAATGGGGCAATTTATAGTACAAGAAAGCGTTGGTATTGTTAAGAAATGGGCTTTAGTGACGTATGATCTTTTAAAAATAATGGTGCCTATGCTTATTTTGGTGAAAATTGTCGATGGTTTTGGGGGAGTGGATATTTTGGGAAGAATGCTAAGTCCAATCATGGGATGGATAGAATTGCCGGGTGCAATGGGAATAGTATGGGCTTCCGCTATTTTTTCAAATGTACAAACAGGACTTGCGGTTTACCTTGTTTTAGCACAAGATTATCCTTTGACGGAGGCTCAGATCACTATTTTGATGAGTTTGATATTAATAGTGCATAATCTTCCCGTAGAACAACAGGTGGCTTATAAAACGGGAATGCGTTTGCTGATGAATACTTTGGTGAGAGTGGGTATGGGACTAGGTTACGGGATTACTTTAGTCTATTTCTATAAAATATTTGGGCTTTTTCAAGAAGTACCTGCTTTTAACTTTTTTGAATGGCTATCCGTGTTTTCTATGACAGAAAATGCCTCTATTTTAGTTTGGATACTGGATACCCTTAAATTAGTAGGCTCTATTAGTCTAGTTATATTTGTACTCGTAGCATTATTTCGTATTTTAGAACTTTTAGGGATTTTGGAATTTATCGAGAATTTGCTTGCCAAATTACTGATGCCGTTAGGAATTGGCAAACAATTCACTTCTATTGCCTCTATTGGCTTTATTTTAGGTGTTTCGTATGGTGTGGGGTTCATTTTGCAGGAGATCAAAGAACGTAAGCTAAATAGCATTTCAGATAGGCAAATTTTCTTATTGATGACCTTATTATTAGGTGCACATGGTGTTTTAGAAGACACGTTACTAGTGATGGCGGTGGGGGCACATATTTCAGGTGTTTTTTTTGGGCGAGTTCTCTTTGTAACGGTGGTTGTATTTATATTAAAGTTTTTTGTATTTCATATAAAAGATCAAACTTTTTACCGTTATTTCTTCCGTAAACGTTCTTAAAGTACAAAATTAACGTTGATTATAGCAATATAGCGATAAATGCTGATAATAGCCATTTATTAGGTAATATAGCAATATAGCAATGTAGCAATGTAGAAATATAAGGGTATAGGAATATAGCAATATAGAAATATAAGGATATAGCAATGTAGCAATGTAGAAATGTAGAAATGTAGAAATGTAGGAATAAGCTAGAGTTTAGAATTTTAGTTCTATACGGGTAGCTATAAAAAAATAGATGGTATAATTTCTAGTAGTTTTTTATAAAAAAACTATCTTTTATTATAAAAAAACTATTTTTTTAAGAAATTTGCTATTTTTTATGAAAAAGCATAGCAAAGATAATAGTACTAGTGATTATAAGGTAAGGTAATTATGACTTTAAATAAACGAACGCTCAAAGATGTGAATCTTATTGGGAAAAAAGTTATCATGCGTGTAGATTTTAACGTTCCCATTAAAGATGGTGTAGTGGAGGATAATTATCGGATATTGCAATCACTTCCTACTATTGAATATGCGGTGAGGAGCGGAGCCATCCTTATTTTGATGAGTCATCTGGGACGACCTGACGGAGAACAGGATAAACAGTATTCTCTTGCCCCCATTGCAAAAGAGCTCTCAAAGCTCATTGGGAAACGTGTGAAGATGGCAGATGCTGTGGTAGGCGATTCGGTTAAAAAGGTGGTGAATCGCCTTAGACGAGGAGACGTGCTATTATTGGAAAATGTCCGTTTCCATGAAGAAGAAACTTCAAAAGATAGTAAAGCACGAGAAAGATTTGCTAAAAAACTCGCGGAACTGGGAGATTTGTTTATCAATGACGCTTTTGCAGTCAGTCATAGGGAACATGCGTCTATTGCTACCATTGCAAAATTTGTCCCATCGTGTGCGGGACTTCTCCTCGAGCGTGAAATCTTTGCATTTGAGCGAATTCTTCACTTGCCACCCAGACCGTTAGTGGTGCTTTTAGGCGGTATTAAAATAGAAACGAAACTACCGCTTATTGAAAATTTGCTCCCTAAAGCAGATAGATTACTCATAGGTGGTGGAATGGCTTATAATTTCTTCAAAGCCGCTAGTCTAGGAGTGGGTACTTTCCCAGTACAAGAAGAATACGTAGAGCAAGCACGAAGACTTCTCAAACAGAGCGATGGAAAAATAGAACTTCCTTCAGACGTAGTGGCTGGAACTATGGATATAGAAAATAGAAAACCCCTAGAGAAACTTAGAGTGTACTCTCGTGAAAAAATTCCAAGTGATAAAGCAGGCTATGATATAGGTCCACAAACTATCAGGAGATGGGGAAATATGCTTTCTTCAGCTAAATCTATTCTCTGGAATGGTCCTATGGGTTTTTTTGAATGCAAAGAGACGCGTCGTGGCACGGTGGAAATAGCTAAAATATTAGCCAATCTCACTGGAAAAGGCGTACTCACCATTGTGGGTGGGGGTGATTCGGCTGCGGCTATCAAACAAAGTGGTCTCATGAAAAAGATCAAACATCTTTCTACAGGAGGAGGTGCGGCACTCACGTATTTGGAGGGAAAAAGTCTCCCTGGGATTGATTTTTTAGAGGATAGGCTTTAAAGGTTGCTTAAATGCGTGCCGTTTTATTAGAAGCACTTTATTCTAATCCCGCCAATTACACCGATACATTCTCGCCCACCATGCCTTCCGATGAATACGGTGTAGTGGCTATGGGAGGTGCACTTTCACAAGATCTCCTCATAGAAGCATACAGCAAGGGCATTTTCCCGTGGTATTCTGAGCCTCCTATAGAGTGGTATTCACCAGCAGAACGCATGGTGCTTTATCCCAATAACTTTTATGTGACGAAGACGTTTCGTAAATGGTGTTTGGGGGAAGGATCTGAGCTTTATTATTCTGCAGATAGAGATTTTTCTAAAGTTATCAATCTTTGTGGAAAAGTACCTAGAAAAGATCAAGATGGAAGCACGTGGATCAATCATGACATGATAAGAGCCTACCTAGGTCTTCACGAAGCAGGATTGGCGCATTCTGTGGAAATTTGGAAGAAATCATCTGCTTCTTCATCTAGTACTTCACCTAATACAGTATCTAGTACATCACCTAGCACTTTAGATAAAGTTCCTAACGATGTTCTCATAGGGGGACTTTATGGCGTCTCACTGGGGCGAATGTTTTTTGGTGAGTCAATGTTTTCAAACAGTGCGAATACGTCAAAACTAGCTTTATGGCTATTATGTGAGTTCTTAAAACGTAAGCAGTTTATGCTAATTGATTGTCAAATAGTAAGTGAGCATTTACTTTCACTAGGAGGATCTGTACTTCCCAAGCTGGGTTTTCTTAAAATGCTTACTAAATCCAATGAATATCCTACACTACAGGGAAAATGGTGTGAAGCTTGGCATAGAGAATTGGGAACGCAACTTGATAGTAAGAAGCTCATGCCAATGAGATAAACACCCCCCTTTCTCATGGTTTTTAAAGGGGGAACTTGACTTCAATTCCCCCCCCTTTTTTAAGGGTTTTTAAAAGGGGGGCATTCGTGGGCAGGGGGAGAATTCGTTACATTTATTTCTTATACTGTGATTTGTTTTCAAGTCATCATCGAATCCCCCCATATTTTATAAAAAACAAGCGGAGTGAACCCATTCAACCCCCCTTAAAAAGGGGGGTTAGGAGAAGCATTCTCCCATATTATCCCGCGAACTCTCCAAATTCCCCCATTTCTCATGGTTTTTAAAGGGGAGACGCGATTTATAATTCCCCCCCTTTTTTAAGGGGGGGGTTAGGGGGGGGATTCGAATGGATAAAATATATTTTTATTTCTTACTCTGCAGTTTTCTAAGGCTTTTTAAAGGGGAGATGCGGAGGCAGGGACGAAATTTCACCCATTTTTTAAAAAAATACTATTATTAATGACTTTTTACCTAAAACACACTATAATTATAAGTAAATACGTTTAGAAACGTGATTATAAGTAAATACGTTTAGAAACGTGATTATAAGTAAATACGTTTAGAAACGTGATTATAAGTAAATTTAACTAATTATAATAATTAATTTTAATAGGAAAAATAACCATGAAATTAAGTAAATCCATTAAAACCTTAGTAAATAACATAAATAACAAAAAATCTGGAGCATATCTCCTTATTCTTGCAATATTTATAGGCTTTTTGAGTAGCTGTGCACCTGCTACTAGTAGTAGCGGAGGAACGGCGACACCTAAAGTATTCACGCCCGCTTCACATCTAGAAGTGAAGACAAGCGGTGCTGACGGCACTAAAGTAGACGTTACCTTCGCGGTAGAAGATGCAGCTGATGCTAATTCTAACCCTACCATAGTGATAAATAACCTCACCAATACGGAAGGAACGACTGAAACATGGACGCTCTCCTTTACTACGGGAGTAGATACTATTTATAGTATTACAGGTGCTAACACCATCACCATTGATAATCCTGCTGGAATAACGGCAATGCCTGGTATTGTCTTAGCAGACACTACTATCACCGTAAAGAACCTAAACGGAGAAGGCACTGATGATGACGTAGATATTACCTACAATGTAAAAGTTAATTATGCAGCGGGAAATATCGCTCTTAAAGTAGCGGATATCACGGCTACCTTTGGTGATACTGACATTGCTTCAGATAATATCACCGTAGATGGCACTACTGTCACCATTTCAGGTCTGGTTAATCCCGCCGATACCGTTACCGTTGGAACTATTACCTTTGCTGATAGTACAGATTATACATATAGTACTAAGACATTAACCATTCCCAATCCCGAAGGAACAGGTGCTACGAACATAACGAACACGGTAACCGTTACCACCACTGGTGGTGGAGTACCCGTAATATACACCGTGATAGTGCAGTTTTCTCAAGATGTCAGCACATTATCCCTCCGCTTAAGCAGTACTAATTTCGCTGACGGCTCTGCCACCGTTGCTAGCGGGGGAACAGCCACCGTTACTGCTGCTTGTCAAATTGCAGATATTACAGCATTGAATCTGGTAGATGATAGCGGTACTGTGGTTAGCGGTTACACCGCCTCAGTTCCGGCGGGAATAGGTTATTATGATAGGTCTATCTTACCAGCGGATAAAATAGCTGAAGGCAGGGTCAATGTAGATAGGGAAATTTCTATCACCAGTAGCACAATGGAAACTCAATCCTTTAGTTTCACCATAAGTTTTCCCGCTTGTACTGTATCGGATTTGACAGGGGAAGCTGGGACAGGGAACGGCGACCAAACTACCCCTTACATTCTCACTAATGCAGCCCACTTTGAATTACTCTCTTATCTCGTGAATAACTTCAACAGCATGTATGGCGACAAACACTACAAAATAGAACCACCCACAGGTACCAATGTTATTGATCTTGAAAACACGAATGCTCCTTGGAGTGAGGAAGCAGGCGGCATGGGCTTTACGCCTATCGGCACTACTACGAGTGTAAGTGGAAGAATTACTGTTTTTACCGAATATACAAATCGTTTTTCTGGAACCTTTGATTGTAATGATAACGTTATCTCAAATCTTTATATCAGTAATACGAGACCTCAGACTGGGATAATAATGGTAACTTCTCAGGACTTTTTGGATATGTAGACGGTGATGGGGCTATCAATAACTGCAGATTAGAGAATGTGAATGTTACTGGAGTTAATTATGTAGGGGGCTTGATAGGATATGGTGATGGTGCTACTATCACTAAGTCTTACGTTACGGGAACTATAACGGGGCTAGATTATGTAGGTGGTTTGCTAGGACTTAGTGGTGGTCAAACCACGATTAGTGATTCCTATGCAGTAATGAAAAATATAACAGCAACATTAGCAGGAACTCAAGGATCAGGAGAGATAGGAGGTTTGGTGGGGCATATATTCACGGGTACCACCACTATCAATACTTCTTATGCAGTCATAAATGCTGCATCAGGAGAGAGTAAAGGGGGGTTGGTAGGATATGTGGGAGCAAATATTACTATTAGTAATTCCTATGCTATGGTAACACTAGCTAATGGAGGAGCCGGCTTGGTAGGAGGAGTAGGATCTCCTGGTAGTACTGTTTTAATAAAGTATTCCTATGCCACGGGGAATATAACGGGAACTGATATAGGAGGGTTTCAAGGAAGCGGTTTTAAAGCACCCACCAATACTAATTCATACTGGGATGTAGCAGGTCCAGGACGAACTTACTCGCAAAGTTCTGGAGCAGCCGAAAAACGAGAGACAGGTCAGCTGCAGGTAGCCACACCTAGTGTTGATATTAATGTAATGAATCATGTCTACGTAGACTGGAATACGGGTATCTGGCAATTCGCTAATGGAAGCTATCCTAAATTAAAAACAGTAGTCTGCCCGAACCGCCAGTATACCACAGAAACTACATGTGCAGGTCTGTAGTAGTCCGCACAGAACAACTAAAATAATATAAATATCCACTTCCCCCCCTTTTTTAAGGGGGGGGGTTAGGGGGGGGATTCGTTGTCAGGGGGGGGATTCGTTGTTAGGGGGGGGATTTGTTGTTAGGATGGGATTCGACTCCAGTTTCCCCCACTACTTCTCACGCTTCCCGCTAAAGTGCGAAGCTATCACCTGAAATTCATAAAGAATTTAAAAGTCCGTCCCATTTTAGCCACGGCTTTCTCTAAGCTTTTAAGCTCTCCCAATTCACCAAAAACCGTCATGCGTTTAGTGCGTGCAGCTCCAATGTTCCCAACCATTCCGCGAATGCGAATAACAGCCCCAGTTCCTATTCCCTGCATTTCAGCGTAAATGCCTAAAGGCGTATGACAACCCGCCCCCGCACGTTTCATAATCCTACGTTCTATAGTAACCAAACTAGCCGTGGCTTCATCGTGAAGGAAGTGGAGTTTTTTAGCAGTTTCTGTGTCACGTGAGCGACATTCTACGGCTATCGTTCCCTGTGCGGGTGCTGGGACTATTATCCTAAGGGGAAGTGGTGTGAAGATAAAGGGAGCTTTACCCAGTATTCCCACTCTACTAAGCCCTGCTTCTGCTAAGACTAAGCCATCGTATTCATCCCCTTGGGCTAATTTTTTTAGCCGTGTATTAATATTGCCGCGAATGGCTTTAAACGTGAAGGTGGGAAATGCTTTTTTAAGAAAAAGTTGCCTCCTGAGACTCGCCGTTCCTATGACTAAGGGTTTTGTCTTGGATGATGGCGATGGACTATGTGGACTATGGGAGGGGGTTACTGATAAATGATTCGCACTATTATTTGCAGAAAATTCATCTTCAGAAAATTTGTTTGCAGAAAGTTCGTTTGCAGAAAATTCATCTTCAGAAAATTCTTTTGAAAGAGCGGACAATTTATTGATGAGGGGGTGTGGTTTTAGGGTGATGAGAATGTCGCGTGGGCTTTCACGTTTTAGGATAGCTTTTAGGGCAAGTCCTTTTTGTTGGGTGGTGGGGAGATCTTTTAGGCTGTGAACGGCTATATCGGCTTTTTTTTGTAATAAAGCCTCTTGAACTTCCCTGACAAAGATGCCTGTACGGGAAAATTGATTGAGGTTTTTTCCTAAAGAAGCGTCTGCTTCCGTGCGAAAGGTTTTTATCTCTACGTTAAGATTCTCACTGGCGTAATGAGTTTCTAATCTCTCTTTTACTATATTAGCTTGAGCTAAGGCTAGGGGACTTTCCCTAGAAGCTATGACAAGCGAACTGGGAGCGTGAGAGTGAGGAGAATCGGAAGCTGGAGCTGAAGCGGGAGAATCGGGAGCTGGAGCTGGAGCTGAAGGAGAATCGGGAGCTGGAGCTGGAGTGAGAGCGGGAGGAGGCGATTTTTTCATATCAAGGTTTTTTGGGTTTATTAGAGTTTCTTTTTAGAAAAGCATCTACCAAGCCCTCCATTTCTTGAATATGTTGGGGATTTAGGGGTTTCTGGGTATTTGCATATTTTTTTAGATGATAATCGCGGACGTTGCGTTTGGCTTCAGCGGGAGAACCTTTGAAATTTTCTAAGAAATTGAGGAATGCACGTTTGGTCTCCCAGAGTGAAAATTCCCCCTCGAAGTCATCGATGATCTCAAGTGCAGATTTAATTTCCTTTTGGCGTTTTTGCATGGTTCTATCGATGACTTTTTTAAGGTCGTCGATGGTATAAAGGACAATATCTTCCAAATCTTCTATAGCAGGATCAATGCTTCGTGGCACGGAAAGATCGATAAAGATAATGATCTTAGATTTTTTATTGAGGGCTTCAATGAGTGCAGGTTTATCTACAACGTACTGTGGATTTTCCACAGCGGAGATAACAATATCACTTTCCACTATGGAAGTATAGCGTTCGGATAGGGGAATGATCTTTGTGTGAAACCGTTCGCCTAATCTTTGTGCCTTTTCAATGTTTCTATTAGAAAGCGTAATAAGCGTTTTACTGGGGGTTTTACTGGTAGTTTTGTTATCCTTATTATCACTAGTTTTGTTGTTATCGTGAGTTTTGCTATAATTAGCCAGTGTTTTTAGGACTTCTTTACCTATTTCACCTGCACCTAGGAGTGTGACGGAAAAAGCGGTATTTTTACCGTAAAGTTCTTTTACGAAGTCTATTGCCACGGAACCAATGGAAGTACCGCCTCTATTGATATGTGTTTGTGTTCTGACGCGTTTTCCTACGGATAGGGCTTGTTCGAAGACGCGTGAAAGGGCTGGTGAGGTGAAGTGGTTTTCTTTTGCGTGCGTATAGGCTTGTTTTAGTTGCGAGAGGATTTGATTTTCGCCAATGACCATACTTTTAAGTCCTGCGGCTACTTTGAAGAGGTGAAGAACGGCAGATGCCCCGTACATTTTGTACATATAGGGGCTGATGGATTTTGCGGAAATATTATGAAATTTGGCAATAAATTCGAGGCTAGCTGTGAAGAGGGCTTCGTGAAGTTCGCCGTACGTATAAAGTTCCACGCGGTTACAAGTGGCTAAAATAACGGCGGCTTTGATGGGAGAATGGGGAATTTGGGTGCTTAGAGCTGCGTAAGCGGTTTCTATGCTAGTGGTCCTGAAATGAATCTGCTCACGAATTTTGAGCGGAGCCGTATTAAAATTTAATCCAATAACGTTAAGAGCCATAGCAATGCTTGAAAATTAGTGAATATATAGTTTAAATACTAGGAATGTTTAAATAATGCCTAAAAATAGCGGTGAATAACGCCAGACGGTGCTTAAATAACGGTGAAAAATATTAGCGATGTTTTAATAAGTGGGAGTAAATACTGAGGATATTTGAATAAGTAGGAGTAAATACTGGCGATATTTGAATAGGTGGGAGTAAATACTGAGGATATTTGAATAAGTAGGAGTAAATACTGGCGATATTTGAATAGGTGGGAGTAAATACTGGCGATGTTTGAATAGGTGGGAGTAAATACTGGCGATGTTTGAATAGGTAGGAGTAAATATTAGGTATATTTGAATAGGTGGAGTAAATGCTGGCGATATTTGAATAGGTGGGAGTAAATACTGAGGATATTTGAATAAGTAGGAGTAAATGCTGGCGATGTTTAAATAACATTGAATAAATATAGGAGTATGAGAAAAAAGCCAAAACTCATGACGAAGAAGAGTTGTTCGTGCCCTATTCTCTTGAGTTTGATAACGATGAGCAGGAGGAGGAAGAGTGAGCCTGCCAATAAATAGGGGAGGGAGAGCGTTTTTTGGGAGATGGTTATATTGGGGATGAGGTTTATGGGGAGGATGATAAAGTGAAAGGTAATAATGCTGAGGAAAGCTGTACTTCCAATGATGAGGAAAGTTTCTATTACTTTTTTAAGGGTTTTGAGATTGGGGAGTCTTAATGTTAAAAAAAGCGGGATTTTTTGTTTAATCTCTGAAAAACTGCGTTTGTAGAGGGCTGCAATGATAAAGGCGTAGAAATAGTTTGTAAGAGAGAAGAGGATGAGGGTTTCACTTAGTTGGGAGAATAGCGTGGAAATAGTGATGGTTGTGTTATGAAAGATGGTTATAAAGTTAACGCCTATTATCATGAGGAGTGTAGGAATGGGTGCTAGAAAGACGTCTAGGGACCTATTTTTTGGGGGAAAGACGTAGATGAAGAAACCAAGTATGAAAATCCAGGCTATGACGATGAAACTTTCAGCTACATTGGTAAGTGGGAAATGTTTGGTGGCTAAACTGTAGAAAACGAGATAAAGGGTGAGTGTTATTAGCGTGAGTCCATGAAAGATAATCTTCATGTGAGCCAGTGAAATGAGGGGTGGCAGATTTGAAGAATGAGCTTGGTTTTTTTCATGAACTTGGGCATTTTTCTGAGAGGGTGTTTTTTCATAAGGTTTTTCATGAATTTCTTCATGAGTTTCTTCGTGAATGTCTTCATGAATTTGGGTATTTTGATTTTTTGGTTTATTTGGTCTCAGAAAGTCCCAGATAGAGAGCAGACTCCACAGCGTAGCAAAAAGCGAAACTAGTAATTTTAAAAATGTGTAAAGGGGCAAATTCATAGGAATTTAGTATAAACTTGGCAGAAAGAAGAAAATTAGCGAATATTTAACCCATTTTGGCTTTATACGGCAACAATACGGCAACAATACGGGAATAATAGGGCAGCAATATGGCATGAGAATATTTAGGAATAATAGAAATATTTAGAAATAATTAAAGATATTTGAAGATGGTAGGAGTATTTAAGGATATTTAAAAATAATAGGAATAATTAAGAATGGTAGAAATAATTAAGTATATTTGAAAATGATAGGAATAATTAAGGATATTTGAGGATAATAATAGTAAAAACAGCAATTTATAACGGTATTAGAAATAGTAATCTATAACAGTATTAGAAACAGCAATTTATAACGGTATTAAAATAATGAGAGTTCGTGATCTTCGCTTAGGGTAAGGTTTTGAATACTTGGTTCAATGGGAGTATTTTGGAAGATTTTTTTAATAACGGGGGTAATTTCTTTTTGCCAGTAGTGATCGTAGCGAATAGGTTTAGTGCATTGGTGTTGGGGTTCGCCGCCAGCTTCTGTGATAAGGTAATGGATATAGGGGTGTTTGGTGAGGAATGTTTGTTCTTGGGTGAGTGTGGGTATTTTTAGGGCAGCTTCTACGTGGGGGGGGAGATTTGCTTGATTATCGTAGGTTTCGGGAGCTTTGGTGAGTTTCTTTTTTTGTACTAGTAGGGAATCGTATTCTCCTGCTAGTAAATTAGTTTTAAATGTATCAATGGTTGTTTTTAGGTCTTCTTCTTTTAGATAAGCGGTTATAACGAGTTCTTCTACTTTAAGGAGGATTTTTATTTTGTAATAAATACGAGAATCCCTGATATATTGGTCATCTTCTGTGAGGGCAAAGTAATTAAGGGAGCTTTTTTCTCTGAGAGCTACATGAAGTTGTTCTGGAATAAATACTTGTTTAAAAGTGGCTACTTCTTTTAGGAGAGGAATACGTTTGATGGGAGCAAAGAGTTTGGGGAGGATTTCTTTTTTTGTTCGGTTTAGGAGGTTTTTTATAAACTTTTTATGTTCGTTTAGGGTAGATTTGGCATGTGTAGATGTGGCTGGGAGGTCTAGTGTGAGGGACTTTTTTTTGATGAGTAAGATATAAATATCGTAATAAATGACTTCAGCACCTTCTTTTTCTAGTGCTGTGACTAATTTTTGGATGAAATGGAGGGCATTTTCTTTGATAGCTTTTTCTAAGTTGGGAAAGGCGAAGCGACTGGTGGGAATGGTGAGGCCGTCTACCATTTGTTTGAGTGTAAGGGCGAGGGTTTTTTGGGTGAGGGAATCGTTTGGAGTAAGTGAATCTAGGAGTTTGAAGGTTTTTTCTATGAGAAAGGGCATGAAATGATGTTTGGAGTGGAAGGAAAAGCCTGTTGGGGTATGAATGGCTTCTTTAGGGTTGGTTTTTGCGGCTAACATCCCGTATGGGTCTATTTTATAGTAAAGCATGGTTAGTGGGATGAGATATTTTATTTCTATGAGTGAAATGGGGCCTGTTTTTTGTGGAGCGGGTATTTTATCTTCGTTAAGATCGGGTATGGGAGCGATGGTTTCAAATAAATCTATACTCGAGACTATATTTTTACGTCTCATGAGGGGAAGGAGGGTATGATGAGTGATATCTAAGCTATTTTTTAAGCGTTCTATGGGAACGCCTGTTAACAGTGAACGTTCTAGTTGAAACCTGACACCTTGAAATTTTTCCATCAATGTATGGACTAGTTCAGAATCTTTTATATTGTACTTGGCTAAGGAGAGTTTATCGGTATTAAAGAGGTGGATGATCTCATTTACTTTTTCCATGCCCGTTAGTGAAATGGTCTTTTTCTCGCCCAAGAACACTTCTGCGGCAGTATCTAGTTTGTAATTGGGGAGTGGTTTTCCTAGCCATTTGACGATATCCATACCCTCCATAAAGGCTCTACCGGGCACTTTGATAACAATATCCCGTGTTTTGCGTTTATAACTGATGACTTCTTGATTGGCGAAGCCTAGCGTAAAGGGAATTTGGTGTTCTTCATATTTTTTAAAAAGATAATTGAAATCGAAGCCAACCACATTCCAGCCCATGATGATATGTGGATTGAGAGCGTGCATTTCTGTTAAAAATGCTTTAAGCAGGGCTTTTTCGTTATTTATCCCTATTATTTCAAGTAAAGGTTGTTTTTCTGGGGTAGAATGGGCGGTAGCAGAATTTATGGCAGAATGGGGTGTAGAATTGAGATTTGTGCCAGAATTTATAGTAGAATGGGGTGTAGAATTGAGATTTGTGCCAGAATTTATGGCAGAATGGGGTGTAGAGTTGAGATTTGTGCCAGAATTTATGGCAGAATGGGGTGTAGAATGTTTGGAAGGGGCGGGGAGTTCTCCTTTTGGGTCGAGTACGAGTACTTTTTGAATAGATTTACCGTATAAGGCAATGGAATAAAGCAGACCATCTTTTACGCCCGTTTCGATATCGATGGAGACAGTATTTAGTGTGGGGAAGAAATCTGAAGGAGAAACGCTAGGATTTTGATAAATGACAAGATCTTCGTCTTCACGTGTGGGCGGACTTAGGAATTTGACACTTCCTTTAATGTGATGTTCGAAGAGTAAATGAGTGATACTACCTAGTTCAGCTTCTAAAAACGCAAATTTAGGAAAATTACGCTGGGCTTCTTTCATGGTAGTTAGCGATGGAAATAAATGAGCGTAGAAGGGTTTCCCGTAATAATTGCAGAAAGGGGTGGATTGTTTTTCGTAGTAGTATTTTTCTGGGAGGGCAGCTTTTTCTGGAAGGAATGCTTTAAGAAAGGCGGGGGTTTGCTTCCAGATGAAGTTACGATTGTCTTCTAGGACACCAAAAATCCACGTTTCATCGTGAGATTGTTCTAAACGTTGTAAGTACGTTTCTCCGTTGATAATAAAGCCGTTCACAGGGGGTATTTTTTAGTAAGTTAAATGCTATTTTTTAATAAATGAAAATGCAGGGTGTTTTTTATAAATAAAAGCTGCTAATGGGTAAAGGTGAGAATTTCCTAGCAAATAGAAGGTATTATCGGGTGAAGTAGGGATTTTTTTAATAAATGCAAGGTGTTAATGGGTAGAGGTAGAGAATTTCCTAGTAAATAGAAGGTATTATTGGGTGAAGTAGGGATTTTTTTAATAAATACAAGGTGTTAATGGGTAGAGGTGAGAATTTCCTAGTAAATAAAAGGTGTTATTGGGTGAAGTAGGGATTTTTTTAATAAATGCAGGGTGTTAATGGGTAGAGGTGAGAATTTCCTAGTAAAATAATTATTTAATGGGTAATATGAGTGGAATATTGGGCGGGGTAATATACTTAGTGGATGATATGGGTATTTAGTTATTATTAAAGTAGAAGAAACTAGATAATGCGGAGTAAAGAACTAGATAATATGAAGAGTAGATTAATGTATAGAGTAGATTAATGTATAGAATAGATTAATGTGTAGAGTAGAAGTGTGCGGAGAGTAGATGCGGATAGAGTTTGAATTAAGTTTTAATGACGAAATTGAGGATTTTTTTAGGAACGTAAATCTCTTTAATAATTGTATGACCTGAGAGCCATTTTTTGATATTAGGTTCTTGCTGAGCATGGGCAATGACTTCTGGTTTACTAAGAGTAGTGGGGAGCGTGAGTTTGGCACGAATTTTCCCATTAACCTGTACAATGATAGCACGTTCGGGTTCTTTGAGGTATTGGGAATGAATTTTAGGCCAGGTTCGCTCGTAAATATTGGCTGTACCCCCTAATTTTTGGTTGAGTTCTTCTGTGATAAAGGGAGCAAATGGACTTAGGAGGGTTAAAAAGGTTAAAATACCTTCTTTTAGGGGTTCACAATCTTCTTGTTTTGCTGGAAAGAGCGATGAGAATTCATTGAGGGTTTGCATGAGCATGGCTACGGCGGTATTAAGGTGCATTTTTTCAATATCTTGCTCTATTTTTTGGATGGCGGGATGTAAGATTTCGTGAAACTTTTTAACTATATCCAATTCATCATGGTTCTTTGAAAGAGATTCTCCCTGGGGGGTAAGTTTTGACAGGGGGGTAAGTTTTGTTTGTGGGGTAAGTTTTGCTGGGGGGGTAAGTTTTGACAGGGGGGTAAGTTTTGATGAAGGGGTCATTTGAGCGATAGTTTCATTAAAGCGATTGACATAGCGAATAAGTTTGAGTAAAAAGCGTTGGCAGCCTTCAATACCTTTTTCATTCCATTCAAGGCTTTTTTCAGGTGGAGCGGCAAATAAAATAAAAAGCCTGACGCTATCCGCTCCATAACGATTGACCATCACTTCGGGTGGAACGCCATTTTTCTTGGATTTACTCATTTTTTCCACCTTTGTCACCAGTGGTTCGTTGGTGAGGGGACAATTAGGGGGATTATTGGGAGAATTATTGGGAGGATTATTGGGGGAATTGTTGGTGGGATTATTAGGAGAAGAATTAGTAGAAGAGGACGATTTGGCTTGTGCTAGTTTAAGTTCATCTGGGGTAAAATATTTCCTTGCCTTTTCTGAATAATATGAACGAGCTGTCACCATGCCCTGTGCTAATAATGCTGGAAAAGGCTCATCTCCCTTAGTCAAACCTAGATCTCTAAGGGCTTTGTGAAAAAAACGGGCATAAAGAAGATGTAGACAAGCGTGTTCGATGCCACCAATGTACTGATCAACGGGCATCCATTTATGAGCGAGCGTTGTTCTAAAAGGTTCTTTTTTATTATGGGCGTCAAAATAGCGAAAATAATACCATGATGAGCAGGTAAACGTATCCATTGTATCGCATTCTCGTTCTACTGCATCTCCTTCCTTTGTTTGCAAATTTTTAAAATGTGGATGAGTGAGAAGGGGTGATTTTGTTCCCGTAAAGGTGACGTCTTGTGGTAGGAGAACGGGAAGTTCGGTTTCTGGTACTTTTACAAATGTACCGTCTTTGCGTTTTAGCATAGGAATAGGATTGCCCCAGTACCGTTGGCGTGAAATAAGCCAATCTTTCAGTCTATATTGAATTTTTCTTTCGCCACATTTCTTGGTTTCTAGCAAGGTTATAGCCTTTTCTATGGCTTCTGCTGTGGGAAGTCCGTCTAATTCCTGGCTATTAATGGTGATTCCATGTTCGGTGAAGGCTTCTGTGATGGGTTGTTGCTTGAGTTTGCTTATAGCGGCATTTTCTGTATTGGGGGGGCAGACCACTCGTTTGATAGGAATATGATGTGTTTTTGCAAATTCATAATCACGGGAATCTTGACCCGGACAGCCCATAATGGCACCTGTACCGTATTCTGCTAGGACAAAATTGGTAACGTAAAGGGGGATTTTTTCATGGGTGAGCGGATGAATGATGAAAGTCCCCGTAAAATGCCCTTTTTTTTGGTAATCGCTATTTTGATCAATTTTTTTGCAATCTTCAATAAAAGTCTTGATTTGCTCAGTTTTTTCAGGAGAGAGGTCTAAATAATCAGCTAGGTCTGGATGATTAAAAGCTATTGCCATAAATGTTACGCCGTAGAGCGTATCGGGGCGTGTGGTGAAGATAGGAAAATCACGTTCGCCATATTCGCCTCGTTCGCTTAGTTCGCCACGTTCACTTAGTTCGCTTAGGCTTTTTTCTAAGCTTTTTTCTGTGTTTATAGCTTCTTTTATAGTTTCACCCCTAGCGTCATCTCCAGTTTCACCTCTAGCGTCACCTCCAGTTTCAGCGTTACCTCCTTCAGCAGTTTCAGTTGTGTTTTCAGGCGATAAAGGTTCAGATGACGAAACAAGCGTATTTTTAGCTATTTTTGCCTTAAAATAGATAATAGCCCCACTACTTTTGCCTATCCAATTACGTTGCATGGCTTTTATCTTATAAGGCCAATGTTCTAAGTTTTCTAGTGAAGAGAGTAGTTCTTCAGCGTAATCAGTGATTTTAAAAAACCATTGTTCGATAAGTTTTTTTTCTACAGTGGCTCCCGAACGCCAAGCCTTTCCATTCACCACTTGTTCATTGGCAAGAACGGTTTGATCGATAGGGTCCCAATTGACCCACGCTTTAGCACGATAGACGAGTCCATTTTCATATAACTTTAAAAATAGCCATTGTCCCCATTTATAATAATCCGCAGTGGCAGTACAGACTTCATTATCATAATCATAGGAAAATCCCAGTGTTTTGAGCTGATCCCGCATGGTTTCAATGTTCTTAAATGTCCACTCGGCGGGATGAATATTGTTTTCAATAGCCGCATTTTCAGCAGGAAGACCAAACGCATCCCAGCCAATAGGATGGAGAACGTTAAACTGTTTAAGTTTTTTATACCGTGCTAAAACATCGCCTAATGTATAGGTGCGAACGTGTCCCATGTGAAGATTTCCGCTAGGATAGGGAAACATTTCAAGACAATAGTATTTTTCTCCAGACTGCTTAGGATCAAAGCGAAAGGGCTTGGCTTCTTCGTAATGAGTACGCCATTTTGTTTCAATGGCTTTAAAATCGTATTCCATAAATATTTTCTAGCGGAACTATTATGTATAAAAAATTGAGATTGTGTATATAAAAATTGGGATTATGTATGAAAGTTGGGATTATGTATATAAAAATTGGGATTGTGTATGAAAGTTGGAGTGGGGTATGAAAATTGGGGTGGAAATTTGGGTGGGTTATGAAATTTAGGGCTTTATATGAGAGTTGGGAGGGTTGATGACAATTGAGATTAGGTATGAAATAGTATGGTATGACGTACTTATAAAATTGTGAGAATGTGTAATACTCTAGGTGTATTTCTAGGGTATATTGATTTTTAGGGTGTATTTGGGGTGTGGGTAAAAGGTATTAAGAGCACGTGAAGAGAATTTCTTGCTAGGCTATATTAGTATATTGTAGTTAAGAGTAATTGTACTGCAAATTGCGTATTTTTTCAAGGGTTTTAGTGTAAATTATAATAGCAGGAAATTACTCCTACAGAAGCTGATTCTTATGGTATAAAGGCTGATTTTTTAAGTAATGGAGAAGATAATTCTTTAAGTGATGGAGAGAATGATTTTTTAAGTGATGGAGAGGTTACTTCTTCAGGATAGATTATTTGAATGAAATGCTATAATAATGAGATAAGATTTGGGATTTGAATGAGCGAGTTTAAATGAGCGGATTTAAAGTGGAATTAAGTGGCAAATTAACGGTAGTTTTGAGAGAGTGCTAGTAATTAAAATTATATTTGCTATTTATATTGTGCGAGAGAATGTTTCTATAGAATGTTTCTATATTATGAGGGATGAATGTTTCGTAAGTACGTATTTCATAAGTACGGAGGATGAGACTAGAGTTTAAGAGGCTCAATTTCATATTTTACCTATTTTCATACTTTACTAATAATAGGTAGTGGAATGAATAAATAATGGTATACTTAATCCTAACTCTGAATTTTAAGGCAAAACCAGCACTAAAATAGAGAAGATAGAGCAAGTAAAGTGAGCTAACAGGTAAAATACATAAAATAATACTACTAAAAAATATGCTGTAACGAGGTTTCATAAAATGGTTCGGGCAACAAATAAAAAAACATCTTTAAAAAAGTCATCTCCCGCAAGTAAAGCGAAAGGAAAGACAATTTCTTCAAGTAAGACTAGTCGTAAGAAATTAGCAACAAAACAGAAGGGAAAGCAAACAGTAAAAGCATCCACAGTAGCAAAGAAGCGACAAGGATCGGCACTTGTGCGTACTGGTGCTAAACGAGTGGAAAAAGTTAGGAAGGCTTTATCTAACTGTGTATTGATAACGGGTGCAAGCAGTGGTATTGGGTTAGAATTTGCAGATCATTATGCTAAGACGCAAGGCGATCACGAGCATACTTTAGTCTTAGTAAGCAGCAATCGCACGAAATTAGGGCAGGCGAAACAAGCACTTTTACGTGAAAATCCAAAAACAAAGCTCATTACACATGTTTTAGATCTTAGTACGGCTACGGCTGCAGAAGATATCATGAATTTTTGTAAACGGCAGAAGCTAAAGGTACGTATCCTTATCAATAATGCGGGAGTAGGGTATATTGGAAAATTTAAAAATATTAAGAAATCAGCCCTAGAAAACATGATGATGCTCAATATGAATACCCTTACAAAACTTACGTATTTATATTTAATTGAGATGAACAGGAGGGAAGATAGCGGTCTCTTACTCAATATAGCCTCAACGGCAGCTTTTCAACCTATTCCTTATTTTTCACTGTATACGGCAACGAAAGCCTTTGTACTCAGCTTGACGAGTGCTTTAGCGGAAGAATATCGTCATAGCAAAGTTCAGATTATGGCGGTTTGTCCAGGACCTACTCGGACGTATTTCTTAGAGCGTGCAACAGAAGATGCTTCTACTACGTCTTCTAAAATTCGTGATTTTTTTAAAGGAAACAATGTTCGTCAAGCTAGCGATGTAGTACAAACAACTCTAAATGCTGTAAGTAAAGGGAAAACGGGTGTTCATATAGATGGAGGCAAGAATAAGGTGATGATAGGTTCATCTCTGTGGATGCCTTATAATATGAAAGCACGAATGGCTGCGAAGTTTTTTAAAGATGTTAGCTAATAATAGCCTATTCTTTACTAAATAGCAATAATAACCTATTTTTTATTTAGTAATAATAGTCTTTTTTGTTTTAATAGTAAAAATAGCTTGTTTTTTTTATTTAGTAATGACAATCTACCCCATTTCCAATCTACCTCACCTTATTAGAGGGGCTATTGGTTATTGGTAGAGCTACTTAAGAAGTAGAGAGAAGCAAGCTAATAAGAAGCAGGTGAATAAGAAGCAGAGTTATTTGATTTGATGAAGAAGTTGTGAATATTTTTAAACGTCTCTATCATTATTACTTAAATAAGTGGGAGATTCAACCACTTGATTTGGTTTGGATATTGCTTATTTTTGCTATCACAGGTCTTGCGACAGTATACATTCGTAAGATACTAACGCCTTATTTATGGGGAGATTATAGGGGTTGGGGCTATTATACTACAATGCCCTTTGTCTTTATAGGGTGTTATTATATTATTTTACTTAGTTTTGGATTAGTAGCGGGATATGGGAATGTATTTATTCCTATGGTCAAACGTCCTATTGTATTGGGACAAAAAATACGAGGGTGGTTTATTAGAAGACAGCAAGCCACTAAGAAATAAGCGAATAAGCTATATTAAAGCAAGAAACAAATAGCTAAATATGCAAATAAGCAAATAAGCTAGGAAAATCCTCAGCTCTCCACGAGGTAAAACGATCCTAGCTTACTATTTTTTCACACAGTAAAAGCTACTTTAAGGGTGGCAATTGAATGGGTTAAAATCAGCTTATAAATGTAGCTTGGAACGGCTCGTTTAATGGCTTATTTAATAGCTCATTTGATAGATTTGTTTGATATACCCATTTAATAGCTAACTGTGTGATAAGAAATTAGCCTATTTTTAGCTAGTGTGTGAAGATATCAGCTAAAAAATCGGCTAAAAAATCAGTTAAAAAATTAGCTAAAGAAGTCAGCGTAGGTTCTTAGAAAGAACGCTAGTAAGACAATGCTTCGTTTAATCGTTTGTCTTTGAATCTGGTCGCGATTTCCTTTAAAGTTAAACCGTTTAATGATGGTTTGGCGGTGTTTGGGGAGATGAAAACACACGTAGACGGTTCCTAAGGGTTTTTTTTAGGGTATGACCGCTGGGTCCTGCTATTCCCGTGATGCTAATGGTAAGATTGAGTGGGATTTGGGGATGAAAGTTTTTAGCTAATCCCTCTGCCATAGCTTTTGCCGTTTCTTCACTAACGGCTCCATGACTATTAAGTAAAGAGGCGGGTACGCCTAGGTGGTGAATTTTAGCTTTATTGTGATAGGAAACTATACCTGTCATAAGGTATTTTGAGGCGTTGGGTATACTTGTAAAAGCAGCTGTGAAAAGCCCGCCCGTACAAGATTCGGCTATTCCTATCCTCCATTTTTTAGCAATAAACGCTTCGTGTAGGTTATTGAGTAATGGGCTATCTCCTAGAGTAATAATGGGAGGTGCTGCTACTCTGTTTAAGATGGGGAGAGAGACTTTATTGACTTGATTTAGGGTCTGAATTATCTTTTTACGGGCTGAGCGAAGCGTGAGCATGGAATTTTGGTGAGAGGAGGGAGTAGAAGTACTTTTTGTGCTGTTTAAAGTGTTTTTTGAAGTACTAGCAGAAGTACTAGTAGAAATGCTTTTAGAAGTGTTTTTAGGAGTATTTTTTAAGACAACGAGGAGTTCTCCATAGCTTGGAAGATAGGAATAGGTTATATGAGGTGAAGTATTTAGTTCTTTAATAACGTTTTCTACAATGGTTTCAGAGAGTCCAATAACTTTAAAGGTGAGAGATTTAGGTTCATCTTTAGGAGTTATTTTTTGTGAGAAATGTTTTTTGATGAGTGGAATGACTTTATGCTCACATAGAGAAAGGCATTCTGCGGGGACACCTGGGAGGATGAAAATACTACGATGGGGACGTTTTTTTAATTGGTACACAAAGGGAGCTGTTCCAAAGGAATGGGTTTCTGCTTGAAATCCTTTTGGAATGAGTGCTTGTTTGAGAAATATTTCTGGGAGATTACGTTTTTTCATAATTCCCTGCAAATATTTTAAATGCTTAGCATGGGTTATAATGGGGCGGGAGAAGGTTTTAGCAATTGTCTCAATGGTTAAGTCATCGCTAGTAGAGCCCAATCCGCCACTTATGATGAGAATAGGCTCTGGTGGTGATATTGGCGGTGATATTGGCGGTGCTATATTTGAAATGGGTAGAGGATAACTACTGGAATATAGATTAGAAGTGGAAGATTGCTTGGAAGATTGCCCAATTTTTGGCTGTTTGGTTTCCCGCTGTTTGTTTTTTAGAGCAGTAAAGCCTGTCAAACTTGCGAATCCTAGTGCAATAAGTGTTGTTTGAATGCTGATACTGTCATCACGTAGGGTGAGCATACGTGTGACGTGAATATTTTGTTTGGTTAAGTATTTTGCTAGGTGGTGAGCGTTTGTATTGAGAGTCCTACCTTCAGCGAGTTCTGTACCTATAGAGAGGATGCAACAGGTAAGTTTCATAGTCATCTAGATGAATTCATGCTTTATATTTCTGCTTAGTATTTTCAGTTAAAGACCGCTTAAACTGTTTTTAACAACTCTCAAATTAAGTGATTTGTTTAAGTCAATAACCTTATTTAGCAGCTGTTTAGAGGCTAGTTTAGATTATATTTAGGGTTATTTAGGGCTAACTGAATGTAACGAATGCTTAGAGCACTTTTAACAACTCTCAAATTAAGTGATTTGTTTAAGTCAATAACCTTATTTAGCAGCTGTTTTGAGGCTAGTTTAGATTATATTTAGGGCTAACGAATGTAACGAATGCTTATATCACTTTTAACAACTCCCGATTATTCCCTTTTTGTAAATCAAACCCTTATTTAGCAGCTGTTTAGGAGCTACTTAGAGGGGTATTTAAGCCATCTAAATGAAAGGGGCGGTTTTTTAGTTATTATATAGCCACTAGAAATATAATGTGGTGGTTATTAGCCATCGAAATGATAAACGTGGTGTTCTTTTGCAAAGGAATGAAACCCATACTCAGTGGCTTTTTTCTGATAATCTGTCATATTGTCGCCGTAATGGCAGAGAATGGTTTTTTCTTTAAGGGTTTCTGGGAGTTCATTGAGTTCTTCGATGTTAGAGTGGATACCACCGGGGAAGAATTGACAATCATGAAAGAACCATTCGATGTTCATCTTCTGGTGAAATTCACTAAGAAGACTGTAATCGAAGACGGTATCACAGGTAAAGAAAATACGATCATCGATGATAATACCTGTGCTCCAGACGGCATCTTTCCAAGTTTTTGCATTTTCAGGAAAATGGCAAGTCCTGGGGGTTTTAATATTGATAGAACCTACTTGAGTTTCCCAAGTTTCACGTTTAAATAGTTTATTGCGTTTGAGGGGTACAATGTTCCAGAAATCTTCAAAATTAAGTCCTTTTCCTCTATAATGTTCAGAATGAGAGACGCCTCCACGAAGGGATTCATTCCAAAGCATTTTTTTGTATGAATTGTTAATATAAATGGAGGGTTTATCTTTGAGGAAATAGCGGTAAATAAGCACCACTTCTTCTAATCCACCAATATGATCGCTATGGGAATGAGAAATGTAGTAATGTTTGATATCTTGAAAGCCTAATCCTAGTTTGTGTAGGGAAATAGAGCATTTTGTGCCACAATCGACGAGTAAATGATCGTTACCTTTGACTATTAGAAAATTTGTCTGGTAGAATTTCCTGGCGAATGCAGAACCTGTTCCTAGGAATAAAACAGAGAGTTTATTATCCTCGTTAGAGAGATTAACCATATTCTTTATAGCGGGTTTGATGACTAATGACTTCATGGCAGTTATTTTTAAAAAATAATGCAGGGGTTAATACTATTCTTTAGTGGTGATGGCAATTTAAGATGGGTTATTTATTACTATAAAATGTAGGGTTTTATTTGTATAAAAAAAAGCAATTTTGACTTTAAAACATGTTTATTTAATTTTCGTTTTTGAGTAGGTTAATCTTTAATGGGTTGTTAGAGTATTTTTAATGGGGTGCTATAAATAAGTCTTATAAAGGTAGCTAAAACGTGAAATAAAGCAAATAATGAAGCGAATATTGAAGTGAGTAATGAAACAAATAATGAAATAAATAGTGAAATAAGCTAGAAAAAAGCAGATTACATAAAAAAATTTGAATTAGAACAGAAAGTGGGAGGATTTTATGGAGTTGGTAGGATAAGTTGGGGGGATGTTATGGAGCTTTAAGCCAGCGAATGGTATTGGTTGGGTTAATTTTAAAGGGATATCCGAAGATAAAGATGATATTTTCATTTTTTTTGACGGGTTTGAAATTTTTAAAAATATACTGCAATTCATGCTCTTTATTGAGTTGGCGCTGTATCATAATGGGAGAGACTGCATAATAGAGATGACTTCGTTCGAAAACGGACTTGTAGTAACAGGCAACAATGCACTGAGTAGTGGGTCTGAGCGAAGCTATGATACGTGGCGATTTTCCCCGTGTGGTGATAGCTATAAGGTACTTAGAAGAGGTGAGTTTGGCAAGTTCGAGTCCTTGTTTGATGATGGGAAAGATGAGTTCGTTATTCTCGTAGGAATAAAGATGGTCGGATTTCCATGTTTTTTCACTTTCTTTGATAATGGTGTGCATGACTTCTATGGCTTTAAGGGGATAAAGTCCTGCGGCGGTTTCTCCAGAGAGCATGACGGCATCTACGCGTGAACGTGCCGCCATTGCCACATCGGTGACTTCGGGACGTTTGGGACGTGGATGACTAATAAGTGTTTCTAGCATCTGTGTTGCCACTATAACCAGTTTGCCTTGTGCTTGGGCTTTTTTTAGAAGCAATTCTTGTAGGGTGGGAATTTGTTCGTAAGGGTAGTTTTCACCTAGATCGCCACGTGCGACCATAATGCCATCGGAAACGGCAATGATCTCATCAATATTTTTAACACCTTGACGTGTTTCTATTTTGGAGATGATTTTAAGTGAGGGGTTTTTGCTGTGAACAAACTTTTTAATGGCTAGGACGTCTTTTGCAGAACTGATAAAGGATGCGGCAATCCAATTGAAACGTTGGCTGCAAATATAAGAGAGGGTGGCTTTATCGTGGGCATCTAAAATATTTAATTTGAGGTCAATATTTGGAACGTTGACGGTTTTATTGGGCTTGAGAGTGCCACCAATGGTCACTTTAGCGTTTATTGCTTTTTGACGAATAGCGGTTACTTTAAATGTAAGTTCTCCGTCGTCTATACTGATAATTTGATTTTTTTTGATAAGTTTGTATAAATGGGGGTGACTGATGCCAATAATGGGAGAAGAGGTGGAATGAGAAGGGGTTTTTTGAGTGCGGGATGAAATGGGTTTTGCGTTTTTTGCAAGGGTTTGGCATTTGAAAGTAATAATCGTTCCTTTTTTTAGGGAATACGTGCCTTGGTCGGTGCGAATCTCTGGTCCTTTTAGGTCGGCGATGAGGGCAACATTCTGGGTAAGAGAGGTGGCATTTTGAATACGTTTGATAATAGGAGCAGCCTTTTCAGGCGTGAAATGTGAAAAATTAAAACGAAGTGCATCTACTTTTGTGATAGCTTTTTCAAGCACATTTTTCTTGAGTAGGGCATGACCTATCGTTGCAATGATCTTAGTACGTCTTTCTTGTGAATTCATAAAAATAGTTAGAAAATGAAATAAATAGCATGAAATAAGAGATTTGTTTGAGTAAATGAAGTAAATAGAAGAAAATCAGAGGTTTATGTGTGAAATGGCATGAATGCGAGGTTTATTGTAATAGCTCTTTGAGATGAAGTGAGGGAGGGGATGTATGAGTTGGATTTTTAGCTTTTTAGCTAAAAATCCAAAAAGTTAGGGCTGGGTGAGATAATTTATTTAATAAATATAATTATTTAGAGGTTAATTGGATTAATTGGGTTAATTTGGCTAATTAGTCTAATTAGTCTAATTAGTCTATGGGTTATTACGATGACAATGTTATAATAAATGACTGATATCGCTTGTAATAAATGATGGCTATTGTTTATTATAAATAATTGACTTAATAATTAACTTAGTAGAAAAGGGGGGCTATGATAAGGGTTTTTTCGGGGGGCATAAGAGTTTTTTTATGGGGGGTTATGTAGGGGGCTATATAATAAGGGGTTTTTAAGAGGGTGCTAAGGTTTTATTAAAATTCATAAAGTTAATGAGGGCTAATGAGGATTGATAAGAATTGATAAGGAATGAATAATAATAGAAGAACTTTCAGCAACTTAATGCAGTAACTTTAAAAAGATCATAAAGGTTCAATAGAAATTATACAACGAGTTAGCGTAATACTTAGGGTTTTTTTAGTGATTGAGCCAGTAATGGCAATGGCAATGAGATTTGGAATGGGAATGGGATTTGGAGTGGGATTTTTAGCTATTTGCAATAAAATAGAATTTTTTCAGTCAATGGCAGTAAAAGGGGAGCTTTTAAGCTATTTGAAACGGAATTTTAATGAGCAGGCGAGTGTTTAGCGGATTTTAGTAGATTTTAGCTAATTTTAGCGGATAAACAATTTTTGATACATAAATGAGATATATTTTTAAGCTTATTTTTAAGAAAGAGAAATTATTCATAAGTTTAATTCTCTTTGTGGTCCTCCTAGCGAGTGTGACAACATTGGGGCAGGCAGTAGTAGCGGCCAATCTTCTTAATTCTTCATTGATCATTGGAAAGGTGGGGGGCAATGCAGAGAATATTTTAGAGCAACTAAATGAAGATAAGACGGGTACACTTAGTAAAGTGGGGACTATCTTTCTTTTGGCTATCAATGAAGGAAATGAAGCGGCAACAAAATATGTGATAGAGCAGCGGAGTTTGGGGCTTTTGGTTATGTTAGGGCTTGCGTTTCTGGTCATTTTGGGGACAACGCAAATCATGATCTTTGGCAAGAATATTTTAATTAGCCTATTATCGCTTAGAATAGCACTACAAATCCGCAATCTTATCTTCAATAGGCTCTTAGATCTTCCTAGTGCTTATTTTAGGATTCAAGAAAGTGGGGGTGTGGTGTATAGACTAACGGAAGATGCTAGGATTATTGAAACGATGATCTTTAGATTGATTGAGAATGGGTTTTTTGGACCTATACTCTCACTCATGGGATTAGGAGTATTGGTGTATTTGGATTATCGGTTGACTATTCTCATCTTTTTGAATACGATTGTAACGGTAATTGTTATTACGTATATTTCAAAGTTTATTCGCCTATTGGTAGAAAGGCTAGCTAAGGGAGCGTCCAATATTAATACATATATTTTTAAGGTTTTTTCTACAATATCTGCCATTAAAGTATTTTGTCGTGAAAAATGGGAAAAACGTAAGTACAAAAGACATTTGAATAAATACTTAAAAGACTGGTTATGGCTCAATATTGTAAAAGGTTTGATTCGTCCTATTAGTGAGATCATTGGTTTGGTGGGAGTTGTGATCATTATTTTCTATGGCACGGTACTCATTTGGCGTGGTGAATTGACGAGTGAAGGGCTTTTTACGTTTTTATTCGTATTACTTTACATCGTGCCTTATTTCGAACGGCTATCGTCCGTTAGCGTGGCGTACAATGAATTACGCGTTTCCGTTAATAGAATTTTAGAAATAGTCAATAGTCGTAGAGAAGCTGATATCTTTAAGATGGGGCATCAGGAACTAGCCAATTATACAGGGCAAATAGAATTTAGAAATGTTAGCTTTGATTATAGTCATGAAACAAGACAACTCGAACACCTTGTTAAGTGGAAACTAGCAAAGCCCACTCCAGCAAAAGCACAGCCTTCCCTAAAAACAGAAGCATCATACACTCCCTCCATTCAAGAACGCACTTCTATTTTAAATGATTTTTCGTTTAAAGTAGGTGCCTGTGAATCGATAGGACTCGTAGGGGAATCGGGAAGCGGGAAGACAACGCTTGTCAATCTCATTGCACTTTTTATGAGCCCCGTAAAGGGAAATATTCTCCTAGATGGGAAGGCTATGACAGATTTTACCATTAAGAGCATACGTAAACACATCTCGATGGTAACGCAAGAGACATATTTATTCAATGCTTCTATTTTAGAAAACGTGCAGTACGGGAGACTTTCTGCTAGTTATGAGGAAGTTCACGAAGCTTGTAGACTAGCCAATATATCCACCTTTATAGAAAGTCTAGAAGATGGCTATTATACCGAAGTAGGCGAACGTGGGGTAAAACTTTCTGGCGGACAGAAACAACGTATTGCACTTGCTCGTGCCATCTTAAAGCGTTCTAAGATCTTGATACTAGATGAAGCCACTTCTGCACTGGATTCGCAAAGTGAATTGGAAGTCCAAAAAGCAATAGAAGGCATCATGAACAGGCAAACCACTTTTATCATTGCTCACCGTTTTTCTACCATTCTCAAGGTAGATAGAATTATGGTTATCAGTAAGGGGCGTTTAGCAGAATTTGGGACTCATCGTGAATTGATGGATCGTAAGGGGATTTATCGCTCGCTTTACGATATTCAATTTAGAAAAGCTGATATGTAAGGGGATGAATGCTCCGGGGATACGAAATGCGGCATTTTTTTAAAAAAAGCAAGTATTTCAAATCCATTCTTCTAAAAGAACAAGAACGTTAAGTAGTTCTTCTGAAAAAAATAAGTATTTTTAAGTAACTCTTCTAAAAATAAATATTTTTAAGTAGTTTTTCTAAAAGTGATTACTTTTAAGAGATTCTACTAAAATTTCGCTAATAAAGCTGTTCTAGAAATTCGCTAACAGATTTATCTTAGAAATCTGCTAATAGATTTATCCTAGAAATCTGCTAACGGACTTATTCTAGAAGTTCGCTAACGGATTTATTTTGATTGAGGCGGGAGATAACTCTAGCAAAGAGTTCTGTTGCATCTAAGCTATGGTACCATTCATAATTATTTAGGGGCTCGTTCCACCAAACGGCATTGGAGCCAATAATCTTATGGAAAAGTCCGTCTTTATAGGCATCATTAAACTTTTCATAAGCTTTGTTACTAAAGAATGGAAGGGCAATGGTGGCATAAATTTTCTTTGCACCATGTTTTTTTAGCAGACGACAAGCTCCTAATAAAGTACCTCCCGTTGCAAGCATATCATCACAGATAAGAATATCTCGTCCTTTAACATCTCCAATGAGGCGCATATCGCTAATAATAGAAGTTCCTGCATAATTACGGATTTTATCGATGATGGCGATATCTATTTTTAGTTTTTTAGCAAAAAAACCACCACGTTTAGCGGAATTGACGTCTGGTGCTACCACCATAAGATTCTCTGTTTGTAGGTTTTCTTTCACGTATTTGATAAGAGTGCGTCCCATATGAAGATTTTCTATTTTTAGGTTTCCAAAAAATCCTTCTATGGCTTCTGAGTGAATATCTAGAGTAATGGCTCGTCTGGCACCTGAATTTTGTATCAATTCTCCTATGATTCGTGCGGTGATGGTTTCACGACCGCGGCGTTTATCTTGTCTGGCGTAGGGAAACTGTGGGATGACGGCTGTAATGCTGTGTGCATCTGAATAATAAGCGGCATTGATAGCACAGGCTAGAGCAATGAGGTTATCATTGACGGATCTTTTATCATTGTGTGGGTCATCGATAAGCTGGACGATGTAAACATCTGAGCCACGAATACTTTCATTGATTAAAAACTTTATTTCTCCATTGGCAAATTCCACTTCTTCACAATCAATAGGTGAAATGGCTTCTGTGGTATGCTCTTTGGTTAGATGCTGACAGATTTTTTCTGCAAAAGCTTTTCCAGAATTTAGAGCGATAACCTTTAAGGGATGTTTGGGGGCTTCTAGGGAGGGATTAATCTTTGTTATAGCCTCTATAACCGCTGAATTCTCTGAATTCTCTAGATTTTCTGGGTTTCTATGATTTCTATGAGTAGATTTAGAATTTTCTCTAGAAATAGTTGTTGGGTTAATGGTTGTATTGGAAATAGGCTTCATAGAAGTGTGTATGATTAGAAAGTATATGTTATTGGAAAGTTATATGTTATTGGAAGGTTATTAATAATATTTGCTAATTTTTACTTACATTTGCTCACATTTATTCACATTTACTCATTTTTTTATTTTTATAGATCTTATGAATAAGGATGATGAAATTATAGTATTGAAAGGGTGTTTTTTGTATAAATTCTAAAAAAATATAGAAGCGGCAGGGTGATTTGGCGGAAATAGAGATGATTTGCTGGAGGAAAGCGGGGCATATTTGAGGAATACCTTAAAGCAGGTTATTTTTAAGCAATACCTTAAAACAGGTTATTTTTAAGGTATTACCTAAAGCGGGTCATTTCTGCACGATAGATTTTATAAGCTAGGTGGTTTAGAAGCGTATTGATAGGGGGAGGGGAGAGATTGGGGGGAAATATAGGATTATTTGAGGTGAGGGGGTCATCTTTAGCAAAGAGCAGAGCACGTTTCATAGTAATGGAGTCTAAAGAACGGGTGGAAACTAAGGGAATAAATGTAGTAAATAACTCATGGTAGAGTTCTTCAGGGGAGCGATATTCAGATTTTTGAGCGATGTACCATCCCCATTCTCCAAAACTAGGAATCCATTCATGAAGAGCAATGACTGAAAATCCGCTACGGCGGAGCGTTCTTCCTATGAGAATAAAGGTTTCTTTAGCATAATAAGGGGATGAGGCTTGTTGAATAAAGACACCATTTGGAGCGAGGAGCGTTTTAAGGTGTTTGTAAAATGAGAGGGAATAGAGTTTTGAGAGCTCTATTTTATTGGGATCTGGGAAATCTGCTATGATGACGTTGAATTTTAGGGGTGTAAAGGAGGGGTGGTTCAACATTTTTAGGAAAGCATAGGCATCTAGTGTATAAAGATGAATTTCTTGGAATCCTAGTACTTTATGGGGTGTTTGCGATCTATCCAATAAGGGAAGAAGTTCTGCTTGGGGCTGGGGGTTAAAGATGCTCACGGAGTGCGGGATGATCTTTGTTTGGGGAGCACGGAGGCTATTTTTGTTAAGAGCGGTGAGTTTTGGATGTGTTTGTGCCAGTTCGATGAGCTCTTTATCTATGTCTACAAGGAAAATTTTACTAATATTTGGATATTTAAGCACTTCACGAACCGCCAATCCATCGCCACCGCCTAGGATAAGAACGGTTTGAGCGGGAAATGAAGCTAGATCTGGAAAATGTGGTTGTGAAGCTGTCTTTATATCTGTTTGTGAATATATTTGTGGCTCTATTTGTGATTCTGCTTGAGAATTTGTTTGTGATTCTGCTTGGGAGTTTGTTTGTGATTCTGCTTGTGGTTTTGCTTGAGAATTTGTTTGTGATTCTGCTTGTGGTTTTGCTTGAGAATTTGTTTGTGATTCTGCTTGCGGCTTTGTTTGTGAATATATTTGTGAGTTTGCTTGTGAATCTGTTTGCGGATGTGGCTGCTTGGAGGGGAAATGGGGAGCGTTGGCTAGAAAAAGTGCGGGATGGACGAGCATTTCGTGATAAATATGTTCGTCAAGGCTTGAAAATTGTAGTTGCCCGTTTAAATACATTCTAACGTCGCCGTGTTTATTTTCTGTTAAGACAATGTTTTGATAGGGTGTGGAGGTGCGATGGATGATCTTATCAGCAAAAAGGCGTTGTTCTAAGGTAATATTCCAATGATCGATATTGAGAAGACCGTATAAAAAGCTAGCTAAAACAAGTGTCGTGATAATAAGAGAGAGAATAAGATGTCTCAAATGCGTATAAATACCTTTATAGGTAAAAAGGGCAATGAAAACACTTAGAATATTAAAGCTAGAGATGATAAAAGCAGCGGCAAGAGTAGTGGGAAGCAAGTATATTAAAACGTAAATCCAAATCAAAGCCCCTATAAATCCTCCCCAATAATCAAGACGAAAGATCTGCCCTAGATTGAGACTGAGGGTTTTCTTCACCCGAGCATTCATGCGGATGAGAAGGGGTATTTCCATGCCAATTAACATTCCAATAGTGAAATGCAGGAGCATTTGAATGAAGGTAAAATAAAGGCGTTTGATGGCAAAGACCTCTAATAAAACGAACCCTCCCCAACCACCTATAATGGAGAGAATAATTTCAATGGCGATAAAACTTGTAAAAAGGGCGTTATCGGTGATACGTTTTTGGATATCGGCACCTATTCCCATTGCAAAGAGCATGACGGCAATGGTGAGTGCCCATTCGTGAACGGTATTTCCTAGTAGATCAGAGGATAATTTGGCAAAATTGTACTCATAGGCTATGCCACAGGCTCCTGTGATGAAAGCAAGCGAGAATATAGCCCATTTATAACGAGTGGAGCTTGCTTTACTTATTGGAGGCGGTGGAGCGGAGGGAGAATTGGGTGGAATATTGCCTTTTTGAACTTTTCGAACTTTTGAAATTTTTGAGAGGGGGGTTTTTTTTAAATTCATAGCAAAAATTGATAAGAGATTAGGCGTTTAGGCGTAAGACAAGTTTATAACGATATCTATGCGTAAGGGGTGCTTATTTAACGAGAAAGTAGCCGTTTATAGCTCATTGTAGTGCATTGTAGGGGGGTTTAGTAAGCAATAACAGTTTATAACAATCTATGACAAGTTTATAACAATCTATGCGTAAGGGGTGCTTATTTAACGAGAAAATAGCCGTTTATAGCTCATTGTAGTGCATTGTAGGGGGGGTTTAGCAAGCAATAACAGTTTATAACAATCTATGACAAGTTTATAACGATATCTATGCGTAAGGGGTGTTTATTTAACGAGAAAATAGCCGTTTATAGCTCATTGTAGTGCATTGTAGAGGGGGGTTTAGCAAGCAATAACAAGTTTATAACAAATCTATGACAAGTTTATAACAATCTATACGTAAGGGGTGTTTATTTAACGAGAAAGTAGCCGTTTATAGCTCATTGTAGTGCATTGTAGGGGGGGTTTAGCAAGCAATAATAAGTTTATAACAAATCTATGACAAGTTTATAACAATCTATGCGTAAGGGGTGCTTATTTAACGAGAATAATAGCCGTTTATAGCTCATTGTGGGGGGTTCTTTAATGAGAAGTAGGTGGCTTTTTTACGAGAGAATAGTAATTTATAAGAAGTTGGGCGTGTTATAGGCGGTAAACGTAAATTTAGCAAGAAATAGCAATTTATATAGCACATTAGGCGTCGTATAGTACATTAGGCGTCGTTTTCTAGTGTTTCTTCAGGTGGAGGTTGTGTTTTTAAGTGGTCGATAAGACGTTGGGTGGTGGAATATGAAAAACCTTGTCGTAAGAGTTGATTTTGCAGTGTGTTACAAGCGGTACTAGAGGGTTCAGGGGCTATTATTTGCTGAATGAGGGCAGCTGACTTCTTTTTTAGATTATAATGGTGACTACTTGTAAATTTGGCATGGGGAATATAGATTTTTTTAAGGAGTTCGAGGTCATCATAAGCATATTTTTCACTGAGTGCATCATCTATTTGGTGGCATTTGAGTTCATATTGGACTATTTTCCAAGGTTTACTCCCTTGAAGTTTACGTTTGGCTACAAAAGCAGCGGTGAAACGTTCGGGGTTTAAAAAGTCTTTTTCATAACATAAAGTGGTGATGGGCGTTATCCAATCATCCGGAATATTTCGTTTGCTAAACCAAGATTGTAATTGATAAGGAGAACGTTCGCCTTTTGAAAGATAATAATAGGCTTCCTGCAAGAGTAGGACTTGTTCGGCGGCGGCAATTTCAGGTAAGGGAAGATTGAGATAAAGTTCACTCCCTTTACGGAGTACTTTAAGGTCTGCTGGACTTATATAAGGACGCAGTGTGGACGTGGAAATAGTGAATATCAGTTTGTGATTGAGATGAATTTCATAGCGCACAGGCTTGTGACGATTTTTCTTAACCGTGAGTACGCTCATAGTGGTTATTATGATATCATGGAAATTAAGTGAATGGAGGGTAGTTTTTATAGAATAATGGACGGGTGGCATCTCCCATTTAGAGCCATACTTGAAATATTTGCTTAATAGTAGTATTTAGCGTATAGCCGTATATTGATATTTGCAGTCATTCGCTTGTTTAGGTTGCTATTTTGGGTAGTTATTTAGATTAATATAATAGTATGATAAACATAACTTTAATAATAGTATGATAAAAACATAACTTTGATAAATAGTATGGTAAAACATAACTTTGATAAATAGTATGGTAAAACATAACTATTGATAAATAGTATGGTAAAACATAACTTTGAAAGCTTAATGAGCTAATAAGAGCTTTTTTACTACGCTACTAATATATATAATTACTTGAAGTAAAGCATTTAAGGGTGTTTAAAGGTAGCGACGCCTTTAAAAGGTGTTTAAAGAAGAGAAAGCATTTAAAGGGTGCTTAATGAATTATTAAAAGAGATGGAAACAATATTTAAGACTGAACAGCAAAAATTGAAGCATCTTAAGACGCTTTTTAAGCTTTTAAGTGAAGAAGTTCGCATTCGCATTATATGCCTTTTAAAGGAAAGTGAACTCAATGTATCGGAAATACAGCATATTTTAAATATTAAACAGTCGAATCTCTCCTCTCATCTCAATCAATTAAAGGAGAATCAGATATTAAAAAGTAGAAGAGAAGGGCAACATAGCTATTATAAGCTCATTTCTCATAAGAATCCATTTATTATAGCACTGATAACAGAAGTACTAACTTCAGCACGGCAGGAATCGTGGTATTTGAAAGATAGTGCTTTACGAGAGACCATTATTCAGAAACGTCAAGAAAATGTGCTAGAATACTTCCAATCCGACCAGACACGCCCAGAAGTAGCCCCCGGACAGGTCATGGACGTGCTTTCAATTGGTTTTTTGCACACTTGGCAGGGTAAACGTGTGGTCGACTTGGGATGTGGAACGGGAAAAATTACAAGACTTTACGCTTTAGCGGGAGCAGAAGTGTTTGGAGTGGACCTTTCTTCAAGGCAGATAAAAAAAGCAAAGGAAATTGATAGAAATATCTTTAAAACGTTTAAAAATCCCAATGATTTGAAAGCGGTTGGGAGTCCCAATGATTTGCAAACGTTTAAAACCCCTAATAATTTGCAAACGGTTAAAAACTCTAATGATTTCAAGGACATTTCATATCTCTGTGAAAATATGGAGACTACGTCGCTTACTGAAGCCACGTTTGACCTCGTCATTATTTCGCATGCCTTACATCATGTTTCTGAGCCTAGCAGAGCTTTACGTGAAGCCTACAGGCTTTTAAAACGAAAAGGCGATCTTCTGGTGATAGACCTCGACCAACATCAAAATGAAGACTTACGTGCCCGATTTGGTGATTTTTGGCTGGGTTTTGAAGAAATTACCTTTAAAAACTGGCTTCGTGAAATAGGATTTGAGCTTTTACATTATAGAGTCTTACGACATTATAAGTGTCATGAAGCGGTTTTTCCATTTATTCTTTCAGCTCGCAAACCTTAATTTTTTAAGCACGGAATCCTCAAATTTTAAGCTCGAAACCCTTAAATTCTATCAGCTACTTGGAAAAATCTTAAATTATCTTGGTTTTAAGATAATTGAATGAGAGAAGGGAGGGCTCTATTATCCAAAGAGGATAAGGGTAGAGATTCTTTTATTCTTCTTAGGCTTAAAGGGAACGATGAGAAGACTACTTACGTTACCGAGATAAGAGATTTGCGTAGTGTTTAGGCGGGAATTAAAGAAATTGTGTTTTGCATTTTTTATGAAAATAGCTTTATTCTGTGCAAGAAATTTCTTAAAAATAGCATCGGATTCATCTACTATCAAACGTTGGGCGGTGGAAAAGTCAATGCCATGAAATTCACTCACTTCAAACGGTAAATGTGGGGCAGGCTTTTCTAAAATGAGGATGAAGGCTATATCATAACTGGTGAGTTTTCTAAGTTTGGCTAGTTTGGGCTCTGGGGTTATAAAATGATTAGCGTGTGTAGCTAGGGTTTTTATGATAGTTTTATAATTATTTGCAAGCAGGAAGGGGGGATGAGTGGAGTTTTTATTGAAACTTTCATCGGAATTCTTAGTATTCTTATCATTGGGTGCTGCGGATAAATGCTCTGAAGTACTGTTTTTTCTTATGGGAGAAGAAGGATCTTTTTTTGAGGATTTGGACGAAGCGAGAGTGGGCGAAGTGAGAGTGGACGAAGTGGAATTTTCGGAAGTGGGAGGATTTGGGCTGGGAGTCGTTAGATGAGCGGATGATGACTTAGACGATGAAGATAGGGAAGATGAGGCAGGTTGTGGAGATAATGGCTCTGAATGTGAAGAAGTGTTTGTTTTTGCGTGAGGAAGCGGAGAAGTGGAATGAGAGGAAGCGGTAGAAATAGAAGGGGTGGAAATGGAAGGGGTGGAAATAGGTTCGGGTTCGGCAAGTTCTTTCACTAGTTCGATAATTTCAGGATTGACGGGTGGTTGAGAGGATGAGGATGAAGATGATGATGAGGAGGCGGAGAAATCCTCTGTTTTAGCGGTTTTAGTGGGTTTAGCGAAAGCGAGAGTTTGCGTAGTGGGTATTTCTTCAGTGTTTTTAAGCGAAGCAGGGTTTTCCGAAGAGGGTATAGTGGTAGTAGTGGTGGTGGGTATGGGATGACGGCGGGGAGAGAATGGTTTTGAAAGACGCTTAAATCCCCTTAGTAAGAGAAGTGACGTGCTAGAGATATGCTCACGATGATAAAAAATGGTGTATGAGATAAGGATGAGGATAATAAAGCCTCCAGATAATAGAATAAGCCAGCTAAAAAAGGGGACATCGCCCCAGATACTTTTATGAAAAACGCCTATTAAAATGCCATCGGGGAGTTTCTTTCCAATAAGTGTATTGGCATTATGTGAATGGGTCTCATGGACAATTGTCTGTCCATAGGTCTCTCCATAGCGTTCATAACTGCTATCCACTAGTTCTTCTATATCGCGGAGATAATCTTCTTTATGCCCTGATTTTTGCACGGTATAAATAAAGCCATATCTATAAACGGTCAAGTTTTTTTCATTGAAATTGGCAATGGAACGAGTGAAGAGTTCTTGCATGAGTTTACGAAGATTGAAGAGAAAGACGACGCGTTCTGTGGCTGGCGAGATGTCTAGAAAACTTGTTATGGCAAGGGTTTCTTGGTCTATTAGCTGAATTCCGCTTTGCGTGGGAAATGTGGCGATGTCATGCTGTAATGGAGAATAGGCATAGGCTACTTTATTATTTGCATTGAGTAGGTAAAAATTGATGAGAAAGGGGTCTGAGAAGCTAATGCTATAATGATCGGGTGTGTTGGCTAGGGTTGATTTGAAGAAATTTTGAATAGGTTCTGTACGAATGGAAGTATAGACTTTATTTTCTAGAGCTAGCAGTTCTTTATGATAACTCTGGATAATGATATCGACGGTCTTCATGTAGACATTGGTCTGTTTAGAGAGGTACCGATTGTCACCAGAAAATATAATCCAGCTGAGTGCTAGAAAAAAGAGAATGGTTACACTGAGAAGTAAATAGAGAATTTTTTTCACTATAAGAGAATTCGTATATTTCGTATATTTATCAGGTGTGGGAGAATATTTATGGGTGGGTGTATATTTATCAGGGGTGAGAGAATAAATAAGGGTGCATCTTTTATACTATAAATAAGGGTGCATTCTTTATACTATAAATAAGAGTGTATTCTTCATGCTATAAATAAGGGTGTATCCATTACGTTAGTTAGGTAAATAAGCCTCTGATAAGAGTCTTCTATTATAATGTGATTATGTGAATAGGCTAGGTTTATTTATAATACGTTTATTTATAATAGATTGATTTATCATAGCAAATACTTATCAATATAATAGGTGAAATTTGCTTTAAAAAGAGACGGTGCCTATTATCTACTATATATTATCCTAGAGCGGTTATAAGGTTGCTAGAGATGGCTAGAGATAATAGCTTAGAGATGGCAGAGGATGGATTAGACATTGCTAGACATCATTAGCGTGCGGGATATTGCACGTGCAATAACAAACGAAAGCCGATGAAATTGGTATATGAAGGATGAAATGAAGTAGTACACAAAAAAAATACTACGACAGAGAAGAGAGTTGTGCTGAAGTTTGGATAAAAATCTATATTTAAACTTTAGCACGCATATTATAAGGGAAATATAGTCCCCTCGCACTTTATAAGCAGCAATCTCTTGCTTTAGAGTGAGTATGTATGTATATAGCCTCTCGTTTTATATAAAGGTCGTGTGGTTTAGCTTTTTTTATATAAAAAGGTGTGGTATAAGTGTGGGTTACTTATGAAGAGAATTTATGTGGATGAAAAGGAGGAAGGTCGTCTTCTGCTATGGATGATTTTGCGTTGGGTCTCCATTTTTCTGAATTTTTATCATGGTTTGTATGGAGGGCGGGTTGTTGTTCGGGATGATGAGTAGTAGTATCTGCAGTAGCAGTGGTGGCGACTGAAGGATTAGAGGGAGTAGTAGTGGTGGAACGTTGTTGTGGCATTTCTTTTTGTTGTGTGGGGCGTTGTTGTTCGGGATGTACGGAACTTGTGGGTAGGGGACGCGCGGAATGTGCGGAATTTGCGGTACGTGCAGGGCGTAGGGGTGGTGGTGAAAAATCTTGTTTTCTTCTTAGGGGAGGGTTTTTTTGGGAGAAGAGGGATTTTTTCTGAGAGGTGAAGGGGCGAGTGTACTTTTTTAAGAGATGGATAATGGATAAACCCAACTTTAAAAGGGCGTCGATGGTTACTTTGCTGATAAATATAATGAATACAAGCGTGAGAACAGAAAAGATATTTCCCCAGATATTATTGCGTTCGACTATCATTCCTAGCGAATAATCTACGTTGTCGAAGTCTAGTTTGATGTTTTTTTCATGCAGATTCACAAATGTTTCATAAAGGCTGATGAAATTGCGGTCTTCTTGTTTAGATAAGGAGAGGGCTTTATTTTTATGAAATTCTTTAGCTTCGTAATTGTCGACGATGATGAAATCATCGCTATCTTTTAAGTAAAAGAGTTCTTTACTAGCCTCTAGGTAATTGAGGATACGTGTAAAGAAGACGGGATTGATAGTCTGAGAGATAACGAAGGCTTGTTTATCTTGGTGGGTCACACTGGAGAGGAGGACGAGATTTGAGCTATTTTTGTGTTTGAGGAGGAGATTATTTTTCTTATTGACTTTGGTGAGGAGTTCTTTTGAGAGGTAATAATCGGGAATATTCTTGTGTTTGAGTGAGACGATGCGGGAGCTATCGTTATTGTAGATAGAAAATTCTAGGATATCTCTATTTTGCTCCAAGTGTTTTTGCATATCCCGTTTTGTTTTGTAGTAATTATAATAATTTTTATTATTTTGGATGAGGGATAGGAGGCTTGGGTTTGCTACTTGTTCTTGTGTTTTGATGAGGAGATTTTTAAAGTACTGGTCTAGACTTTTTGAAACCATGGTGAGTTTATAGTCTAGGAGTTCTTCTTGTTGGCTCGGTTTGATGGTGGGGTAGAGGATCTCTGTGATGGTGGCTGGGAGCTTGTCTTCCCATGTTTTAATGGAATTTAAGGTAATACGTGAAACTTGTTTGAGAAATTTATTTTCATCAAAGGTGCTGTGTGTGAGCCAAAAAAATATTAAAAAGCTTGCAGCAAAAATAAACATTAGCTTGATAAAAAATGGCACTATCTTTTGTTTGAACGAGGTGCGCTTGGCTAAAGTTTTCTTATCGGGATTATTAGTAGGAGTAATAGAGTCTCTTTTTAATTCATTCATGGTGGCTAATTAGATACTGATTTATTATTTAATATAAAGTTATAAAGTAGTGATTTTTATAAAAGGTTATAAAGTAGTGTTTTTTATAAGAGGTTATAAAGTAGTGTTTTTTATAAAATTTATTAATTAGGTTGTGTATATATGAGCGTTATGATGGCAATTTATTTAGAAATGTAGGATGATTGCTTGGGAAAAATAGTTTTTGCTTTTTTTGAAGAGATTTTAGCATTATCACGCTGTAGCTGCTTATAAATCAATCACGTTGTAGCTGCTTATAAATCAAGCCTTATTAAATACGGAAAGATTGGGGGTTAGCTTTAATATTAGAGTAATTTCAAATAAATTTTAAAAAAACCATTTTTTTGCTTTAAAAAAAATAAATTCTTAAATAAAGTTTTTTATGGGATGAATTTTTTAGAAAAGGGAGTAAAAATGGAATTATGCTATTTTTTGAGAATAAAATGCTATAATCAAAGGCATAATTATTGTTTTAACAAGCATAATCAAGCATAAACAGGCGTAAATAAGCACAAACAGGTATAAACAAACATAAATAGGTATAAATAAGTATAAATAGGTACAATAAGCATTAGAAGTAGAATAAGTACTAGAAACATGGCTTCGCTAATAACATGACTTCGGTTGTTAATTAAACAGTATAAACAGTATATATAGGTAAGAGGCTAGGGATAATAGTTAAGAGAGTGATGAGGGTGCAGGAGTGGGTACAAGGATTGGTGAAGAAATAATAAGGACTAAATGAAATAACAAGGATTGGTGAAGAAAGATAGTGAAAGAGCGAAAGTGGGAACAGGTGAATACGCGATTAGGCGGTAAATGGGGAGCAGAAGAACATTGTTTCCTTGAAAAAGCTGGATTAATGGGGGTGTTTAATACAAAAACAGCTTCTTGTGTAGAGCTTTTTTATAATAAAAATTCTAGCAGTACTTCTACATTTTCTACGCAGCCTCAAGGAAAAGCAGGGGTAGCGAATAATAATAGTATAAATAGTGAAAATAGTGTGAAAGCACTAGGAATGAAAGGAAGCGGGGAAATAGCACTAGGATCATTAGGATCACTAGGTTCATTAGGATCATTGGGAAGTGGGGGAGAAATAAGTTTAGTTCCGCAGTTTTTACTAGCAAATCCCGTCTCTTCGGAGTGGATACGTCCCATTTCTGAGGGGGTTTGGGAGCATGAAATTCTTAAAAAATCAGGTGCTGAAAGTATCCTTTTTAAAACTACGCTTCACTTTGCTACGGGATCAGAGCTCAAACGTGGTGCAAGTGGCGTGAAAACGACTAAAACGACTAAATCAGCCAAAATAGCTAAAAAAGCTAGAAAAACTATAACACTACATGTCCAGATTTCATACACGCTCAATTGGCAACGAGAACTTGTAATAAGGCATGCTTATAGCTCTAAGGACAATGTTAAAATGGCTGTTTTGCATGGCATGGCTTTTCCGTTGACAATGGCGACGTATCAGCGTATTCGGGAGAGATTGGTGCATGAGAATCGTTTCTTTGATGAAGGAGAGAAGGTTTTAGCGGGTAAAAATGATGCTTTGGCGCGTAAAAATAATGCTTTAGCGGGCGAGAATAGGGTTTTAGCGGGTGAGAATAGAGCTTTAGTGGGTGAGAATAGAGCTTTAGTGGGTGAGAATTTGCATGAAAAACACGGTAAGAAGCACGGCAATACTTATCTGGCTAATGAGCACGGTAATACTTATCTAATACCACAAATCTTGCGTAGTGAAGCAAATTTTTTAAGTGGGGTAAGCTATCCGTTTAAATGGCTTAAAATAGGTGCTGATGGCAAGATTGAGAAATTATCCGCAGTACTACCTACAACATTTGGCATTGAACTAGCTCATCTTATAGAGTATTCATGTTTAGAAGAGGTTGGATTCAATGTCTATTCTAATGCCCTTGGCATGTATTGGAGGCTTGAAAAGCTAGGAACGGCTGCGTATCTTTATTTGGATATTCATAGTTTTCTAGCCCCTAGCCATTCTAATAAAGAAAGCCTGCATAAAGAATCTATTGATAAAGAAAAAGAATCTATTGATAAAGAAAAAGAATCTATTGATAAAGAAAAAGAGTCCATTGCTAAACAAAACTTTGATAAAGATGCAATTGATAAAGAAGGCATGCGTCCAGTACATCCACAATCTCCTATTCCAGAGTGGAGCTTAAAGGCAGGGCATCTGTACGAATATACAACACTTTATCGACTCTCTTAAATTTCTTGGTAGCGGTATTGGTAGCGGGATGAATATCTCTTTGGCATGAATATACAATACTTTATAGGTTCTTTTTAAAATAGGCTACGTTTACTAGATTATTCAATGTTATTCGATGGGCTACGTTTAATGGATTATGCGTTTAATTTTTTCTAACAAGTTATGCGTTTAAATTTGTGATAAATAGCGAATTTGTGATAAATTTAGATATAACTAGTTTGCAATGCAAGTTTAGAACTAGTTTGTTGTAAATTTAACTGTTATGGCGGTCGATGATGATGAATGATGATAAATGGTGATGAATGGTGATGGAATATGAGTGATAAAGGCTACTACGATAGAGTTAGGGTGGAGTGAAGGGTGAATTTTCTAAAAATATTTTTTATAGACCTCTATTTTTTAGGTATATCGAGGACTATTCCGATATATTGATAGGTGAGAAGTATGGAGTTGGATAATAGAGAGTGGGGTATTTTTATTTGTATAGGCGTGAATATACTAAGTTTTACATGCTTTTACATGCAAATTTCTTGATTTTTAAGGGTATTTAGCTATTTATTAAAAAAATTTTTCCTATGAAGTTACTTTATCAATTTATAGCAAATTTGGGCTCTCGCATCATGCTTTTTTTAGGGGAGAGTCTTGTTGTCATTGAGCAACGGACGAAGAAAGGCTTACAATTTTATCTTTTAGCGGGAGGATCGATGGTTATAATGGCGTGGGTTTTAGCTTATTATATTTATCCGTGGAAGCATATTGAGGTGGAAGCTGGAGCGACCACAGAAGCTAATGAAGAGACGGCACCGGTACCTGTTCCGTCACGGTACCTATTTTTCAATGATTATTACTTCTTTGAGGAAAAGCTTGACCTAAAAGTGGGGCAAGATTTGATACTCAGTCCTGAGCAACCGTCTAATTCTAGTAAAGAAGAGCTAAAATCGGAATTTTTAGAAAGTGAATGGTTTGCAAACGATAAAAATGTGATAGATAACGAACTTTCACGATTGGTGCGTTAGTATTCGAACTTTTACGATTGGTACAGTTAGTGCCATTATTCCCATTATTCCCATTATTCCCGTTAGTGCTGTTAGTGAGTGCGTTAGTATTCGAACTTTCACGATTGGTGTGTTAGTATTGTTAGTGCTGTCAGCGAGTTAGCCGCTTTTAGTGGTTAGTAAGGAGAGAATAGCTCCATTCTCCCTCTTAGAAATAGGTTCTATCCTATTTTTAATAGCTTTGCCCGCTTAAAGGCTCTCTTCTTATAGATAAGTTGTTAATTTCTCGCTTATCCTGTCTAATTTACGGTCTATCGCAATTGTTTTTAACCTAACTTTCATAGGATGTTACAGATGCAAAGTAAAGATGCTATTGATAAGACTCAATTTGAGGAATTGTTCGAAAAAGAGCCTAAACGTCGCATTATTTCAGAAAATCCCATTTTAAATAAGCAAAAAAGAATAATATCTGTACCATTTGAGACTATAAAACTTATTCTTGAGTTTGAATTTGGAATAAGGTTATACTATAGTACCCAGTATGGCAATTATTGGAGGCATTCTTTAACGGACGAAGAAATAGTAAAAATAGAGAATTGGCAGAAAAAACAGGGAAACACCGTATTTATAAGGAGTTTATTAGATGTGTGTTTAGCGTTGGATATGAATATTAATGACACTGGAGCTAGATCTGACAATAAGTTTTATACGGATATAGGAAAGTTGGAATATGAAGCAAAATATAAGCAGGATCAAACAGCACTTAATACGCTTATAGCAAGATTGACGGATTATGTTATGGGGTATTATCCTTATAAAGAAGCGGATTACATTTGTGCGATACCTTGTAATAAGGATAAAATATTTGATTTAAGTAAGACTTTAGTCACATCTTTAACAAAAAACATTAAAAAATTTGATGTTACCCATCATTTTTCTTTAACAAATAAGGAATCATTAAAGAATCTCTCTTATCAAGAAAAATGGGTGGCATGGGAGAAGAGCGATCTTAGCCTTGCTGAAAAGGTTAATGGGACGAGTTTAGCTGGAAAAAGCGTTATTTTGCTAGACGATAAATATCAATCGGGTGTGACGATGCATTATATTGCTATGAAGCTTTATCAGGTGGGTGTCCGAAAAATTTACGGGTTAAATATTGTTAAAACACGTAAAGATAGTGATAATAAGTAAAGATTATGGATAAATTGTTGGATAAAGTTGAGCGAATAGATAGCATTAGTGGTGATTTTCCAGCTAAACTTAAAAAAAATTTAGGTGAGAGAAAATGTCCTCAAAGGCTTTATCTAAAAGGAAATCTTGAATTATTAAAAAAGCCAGCAGTAGGATTTTCTGGGGCTAGGAAAACTTCTGAGAATGGTCTCTTAGTCGTGCGTGATTGTGTTAAAAAGATGGTTTTGCATGATATTGTTGTGGTTTCTGGTTATGCACAGGGCGTAGATGCGGCGGCTCATTATCACGCTTTAGAAGAAGGGGGTATGACAATCATTGTTTTACCTGAAGGGATAAGAAATTTTACTATCAGGAAGCCTTTAAAAGCTGTTTGGGACTGGGAACGAGTATTGGTATTAAGCCAATATGAACCTGATTGGCCTTGGCGTTCTTATCGGGCTATGGAACGTAATGCAACGCTTATTGCTTTGAGTGATGGGGTTATTGTTATAGAAGCTGCTGCAAAAGGTGGGACTTATGATGCTGGGAAGAAAAGTCTTAAAATGCAAATTCCTCTTTATGTGATTGAGTACGAACGCAATCAAGAAGCAACTTTAGGAAATGACCTTCTTATCAAAAAAGGAGCAGAACCATTACGGAAGCGAAAATCTACTAATGCCGTTAATGTAGAAAAGGTTATCGAGCAAATTTTGTCCCCTCAGAGAGAAAATACTCAGATACATCATAAAAAAGATGACCTCTTGTTTCCTATTGGTGAAAAAGCAGGTAGTTAGACTAGGAAATAATAATCGCTAATATGTGCTTTAATTGGTATTTTAGTGATGGAATCGTTCCTCATCCTCTCTAAAATGGCTTTATTACAGGGTTAATCGCTCCGCTCTTGCTTGCTCTACCCCTAAAAAATGGCTCCTACCCCGCCATTAATCGCTCCGCCCTCGCTCTACCCCTAAAAATGGCTCTATCTTAGGGCTAATCGTTCCCCCCTAAAAAATGGCTTTATTTCAGGGTTAATTGCTCCGCCCTCCGCCCCGCTCCGCCCCCGCCCGCTTTACCCTTTTTTAGAAGGTGAAGAAGTAGATGGCGATGATTTTTTAGTGGAATGACTCTTGTTTTTAGGAGTTTGTTTTAAGGAGACCTTGTCATCTTTCCAATCGATGAGTACATGAGTGCCGTTGGGGATAGTTTTATTGATAAGAGCATCTGAAAGGGGGTCTTCAATGTACTTTTGAATGGCTCGACGAAGTGGTCTGGCTCCGTAAAGTTTGTCATAACCTTCTTTAGCAATAATTGTCTTTAGTGCATCGGAGACGGTGAAGTTAAATTTTTGCTCGATGAAATCAGCGTGCATTTCATTTAACATGATGTCGATAATGGTTAAAATAGTGCTTTTTTCTAGGGATTTGAAGATGATAATGTCATCGAGGCGATTGATAAGTTCGGGTGGAAATTGATTTTTTATCTCTTTATTAGCAATTTCTTTAAGTTGCTGGTAGGATAGGTTGTTTTCATGCGTTCGGAAGCCAAAAGGAGAGCTATCGGTCATTTCTTTGCTTCCTAGGTTAGAAGTCATGATGATGATGGTATTGGAGAAGTCGACGACGTGCCCTAATTGGTCGGTTAGAGAGCCATCTTCTAGGACTTGGAGGAGGATATTGAAGATATCTGGGTGAGCTTTTTCTATTTCATCCATGAGAATGATAGAATAGGGTTTACGTCGGATATAATCGGTGAGTTGACCGCCTTCAGAATAGCCTACGTAGCCTGGAGGAGCACCGATGAGCCTAGAAACAGCATGTTTTTCCATAAATTCCGACATATCGAGCTTGAAAAGGGAAGTAGGCGTGCCAAAGACGAATTTTGAGAATTGCTTAGCCAGTTCAGACTTTCCAACGCCAGTAGGTCCTAGGAAAATAAACGAGCCTGCAGGTCGTTTAGGGTTTTTAAGCCCTGCACGTGAGCGTTTATAGGCACGAGCCAGTGAATGAATAGCATCTTCTTGCCCTACAATGTTCTTTTTAAGGGTGACTTCGAGATTGATAAGCCGTTCAGCTTCATTTTTTTCCATACGTGAGACAGGAATGCCCGTAAGACTTTCTACAACATTCGCAATATCATCACTAGTAATACGAGTTCGTTTCGTTTTTTGTTTCTGCCGCCAATCGGTAAGCGTTTGTTCGAGATTTTGCTTTTTATTACGAATTTCATCGCGAAGAATAGCCGCTTTTTCAAATTCTTGGTTTTTTACCACCTCTTTTTTGCGATGGGAAAGGTCATCTATCTCAAATTCCATATTTTTGAGAAAAGCAGGGCGATTGGAGCGAGTAATACGGACTTTTGAACCCGCTTCATCGATGAGATCGATGGCTGTATCGGGAAGTTTGCGATCGCTTAGATAACGTTTGGCGTATCTAACGGCATTTTCTAAGGCGTCTTTGGTGTAGAGAGAATTATGAAAATTCTCATAACGGTGTTTGAGACCCGTTAAAATTTTAATGCTATCGTCGAGGGTAGGTTCATCGATGAGAATTTTTTGAAAACGCCGTGCAAGTGCAGAGTCTTTTTCAATGTATTTTTTGTATTCATTGAGAGTGGTCGCCCCTATACATTGGAGTTCTCCGCGACTGAGAGGGGGTTTTAAGATGTTGGAAGCATCCATACTGCCTTCAGCACCACCTGTACCAATGATAGTGTGAATTTCATCGATGAAGAGGATAATATTTCCCGCACGATTGACTTCATTCATGATATTTTTGACCCGTTCTTCAAATTCGCCCCTATATTTGGTCCCGGCAATGCAAGCCGCAAGGTCTAAACTCATCACGCGCTTGGAAAGTAGTATTTCTGGAACAATTTGTTGTTCTATACGAATAGCCAGCCCTTCTACAATGGCAGATTTTCCTACGCCCGGCTCACCAATGAGAATGGGATTGTTTTTAGTGCGTCTGCAGAGAATTTGTACCAGCCGTTCAATTTCCTTATTTCGTGCAATAACAGGGTCTAATTTGTTTGCTTTAGCTAGTTCTGTCAAATTTCTTGAAAAACTATCGATGGTAGGTGTTTTTACGGTTTTTTTCTCAACTAAAAGATTATTGAGAGGTAGTTTAGAATCGTGGGGCTTATTAAAGGAGCCAAATCCTAGCATTTCTACGGTTGTACGCCTGAGGTCATCGAGGGTTATTTTTTGGGTTGAGAGCAATTGATGGATGATATTGTCTTCTTCACGAAAAATTCCCAGTAAGAGATGCTCAGTACCTATGTAATGATGATGAAGTGTCCGTGATTCTTCTAAACTAAACCCTAGAATGGTTTGAATGCGACTAGAAGGCTTAATTTCCCCTATACGTAGGGTGGGAACACCTGTTTTGACTTCATTTTCTAAGCCATAACGCAATTTTTCAAGGTTGACGTCTAGTTTTTCTAGTACTTTTACAGCAATGCTATCGTGATCTTTGATAAGTCCAAGGAGAACATGTTCGGGTTCTACTTTTTCAGAACCTAGCTTCTTAGCCTCTTCTTGAGCATATTGAGTGATGACACGTTGTGCTTTAATGGTTAAACCGCTGTCCATATTAGATGCCTTTTATATATAAAAATGAGTAGAATTCCTTTTGGAGTTAATAAATGGAAGTGAATCAAGTTATTTCTTTGTAGTTAATTTTTAGAGTTAGGTTCTGTTTATTATAATATAGTGAGTAGTTTTATAAAATAGGCTGTTTTTACTTTGAAAATAGGTTATTTTGCTTTACAAATACGTTGACGCTGTTCTTGCTTTTTAAAATAAGTTGTTTTTTTCTTCGTGAAATAATCTGCTTTTTTATGTAATATTAGAAAAAAGTATAAATGTAATATCTAAAAATGTAATTAACGGTACTTAAAAAATATATATTTTAACTATAGTATGAATATACTCACTACACAAATATTAAAAGTTTGTACGGGTAGGTTTTTCTAAAATTAAGGGTTTTTTAAACTTTAACATGTTTTTTATAGAAATTAATGGGGTACAAATGGCTTTATGCTAAAAATATTTATACTAAAAAAATTTTTAGCATAAATATTTATATGTGGTTTTCGGTCGTTTTTACGTATAATATATACATGTATAGCTCTAATTCAAGTTTTTATAGCAAAATCTATAATAATGCTTGAAATTTTATAAAATAAAATTAAATTTTAAGTACATTTGCTTGGAAAATCACTAGTTGACTGAAAAAATAATTTTTAAATGAAACAAATTGAATAAAAAATGAGACGTGAATGCGTACTTTGACGGTACCGTAATACCAGCCCTTAAATGCCCCCAGTCCTTAAATGTTCTAAAATATCCTAAATATCCTAAATATCCTAAATATCCTAAATATCCTTTATGGTTGTTCTCTTAAATGCCCTTGAAATGCCCTTAAATACCGTTAAATACCCTTAAATGTCTTTAATATCTTATAATATGGTTCTCTACGTTGGTCTTATTTGATTCATACAAATAATTCATATAAATAAAGGATTGATAGCGTAAATTTAAGTAAATTTTGCATAAAACTAACTATAATAGTGGTTATAATAGCGATAAGAACCTTGTTTTATTTTGATATTGCGTCACTTAAAAAAAATTCGTCATTTAAAGGTTTATTCTTAAGGTCTTGAGAGAATAATCAATAAGTACCCACTAGCATAAAATAATTTTAATATAGAATAATAAATTTGGTAAAATAATAGATATGGAACGAAAAACAATTAAATTATATATCATAACCGCATTAATTAGCTTTTCTTCAATGTTAATGGGAGTAGGTTTAGTGCTTTACGCACTAGGGTATCCATTGGAAATGAATGCAAAGTGGGAGAGCGGTTCTACACAAACACCTCTCTACACAGAAGCAAATACGCCTGGTCTAAAATCCCTAGAAAATACAGTTTCTAATAGATCGATTGTCAATGTAGCGGCTTCTAGGAAACTTACAGATAGAAATCTTTCTGCAATGTCGTTGCAAGAAGCCTTTAATAATATTGCGAAACAGGCTATTCCAGCAGTGGTGAGTATTCAGGTTACATCGGAAAATACAGGGGGAAGTAACCCTTATGGGCAATTTGGAGACGATTTTTTTCAAAAATTCTTTGGACAACGCCCAGGTGTTCCCAACAGAAAAACAACTTCCGCTGGCTCTGGCTTTGTTATCAATAAAGAAGGCTACATTGTCTCCAATTATCACGTCATCAAAGATGCAACAGCAGTTGCCATCTTTTTTAGCGATCACGAAAAGGAATATAAAGCTAAGATCATAGGAGTGGACCCTGATACAGATATTGCTTTACTAAAAATTGAAGGAAATGACAATTTTCCATTTTTAGAACTAGGTAATTCAGATGAAGTAGAAACCGGTGATATTGTGATTGCAATTGGCAATCCTTTCGGACTTTCTCATACATTCACAACGGGGGTTATTTCTGCTAAAGGACGAACGGGCATTGCTAATAAATATGAAAATTTTATTCAAACCGATACTGCTATCAATCCTGGT
>CAXARH010000133.1:0-17769 GCA_963971285.1 Astropecten irregularis | reverse complement strand
TCTACACAAGTCAATGGAGTAGCGCTACAAATGTGCACAAGTCAATGGAGTAGCAGTTCTCTGCTACTGAAACACCTTGCCCCCTTTTTTTACAATTCTCCAATTTGTACACAAGTCTATGGAGTAGCAGTAGTTCTCTACACAAGTCAATGGAGTAGCGCTACAAATGTGCACAAGTCAATGGAGTAGCAGTTCTCTGCTACAGAAACACCTTGCCCCCTTATTTTTACAATTCTCCAATTTGTACACAAGTCTATGGAGTAGCAGTAGTTCTCTACACAAGTCAATGGAGTAGCGCTACAAATGTGCACAAGTCAATGGAGTAGCAGTTCTCTGCTACAGAAACACCTTGCCCCCTTATTTTTACAATTCTCCAATTTGTACACAAGTCTATGGAGTAGCAGTAGTTCTCTACACAAGTCAATGGAGTAGCGCTACAAATGTGCACAAGTCAATGGAGTAGCAGTTCTCTGCTACAGAAACACCTTGCCCCCTTTTTTTACAATTCTCCAATTTGTACACAAGTCTATGGAGTAGCAGTAGTTCTCTACACAAGTCAATGGAGTAGCGCTACAAATGTGCACAAGTCAAAGGAGTAGCAGTTCTCTGCTACAGAAACACCTTGCCCCCTTTTTTTACAATTCTCCAATTTGTACACAAGTCTATGGAGTAGCAGTAGTTCTCTACACAAGTCAATGGAGTAGCGCTACAAATGTGCACAAGTCAAAGGAGTAGCAGTTCTCTGCTACAGAAACACCTTGCCCCCTTTTTTTACAATTCTCCAATTTGTACACAAGTCTATGGAGTAGCAGTAGTTCTCTACACAAGTCAATGGAGTAGCGCTACAAATGTGCACAAGTCAAAGGAGTAGCAGTTCTCTGCTACAGAAACACCTTGCCCCCTTTTTTTACAATTCTCCAATTTGTACACAAGTCTATGGAGTAGCAGTAGTTCTCTACACAAGTCAATGGAGTAGCGCTACAAATGTGCACAAGTCAAAGGAGTAGCAGTTCTCTGCTACAGAAACACCTTGCCCCCTTTTTTTACAATTCTCCAATTTGTACACAAGTCTATGGAGTAGCAGTAGTTCTCTACACAAGTCAATGGAGTAGCGCTACAAATGTGCACAAGTCAAAGGAGAAGCAGTTCTCTGCTACAGAAACACCTTGCCCCCTTTTTTTACAATTCTCCAATTTGTACACAAGTCTATGGAGTAGCAGTAGTTCTCTACACAAGTCAATGGAGTAGCGCTACAAATGTGCACAAGTCAATGGAGTAGCAGTTCTCTGCTACTGAAACACCTTGCCCCCTTTTTTTACAATTCTCCGTCCAATTTGTACACAAGTCTATGGAGTAGCAGTAGTTCTCTACACAAGTCAATGGAGTAGCGCTACAAATGTGCACAAGTCAATGGAGTAGCAGTTCTCTGCTACTGAAACACCTTGCCCCCTTTTTTTACAATTCTCCAATTTGTACACAAGTCTATGGAGTAGCAGTAGTTCTCTACACAAGTCAATGGAGTAGCGCTACAAATGTGCACAAGTCAATGGAGTAGCAGTTCTCTGCTACAGAAACACCTTGCCCCCTTGTTTTACAATTCTCCAATTTGTACACAAGTCTATGGAGTAGCAGTAGTTCTCTACACAAGTCAATGGAGTAGCGCTACAAATGTGCACAAGTCAATGGAGTAGCAGTTCTCTGCTACAGAAACACCTTGCCCCCTTATTTTTACAATTCTCCAATTTGTACACAAGTCTATGGAGTAGCAGTAGTTCTCTACACAAGTCAATGGAGTAGCGCTACAAATGTGCACAAGTCAATGGAGTAGCAGTTCTCTGCTACAGAAACACCTTGCCCCCTTGTTTTACAATTCTCCAATTTGTACACAAGTCTATGGAGTAGCAGTAGTTCTCTACACAAGTCAATGGAGTAGCGCTACAAATGTGCACAAGTCAATGGAGTAGCAGTTCTCTGCTACAGAAACACCTTGCCCCCTTATTTTTACAATTCTCCAATTTGTACACAAGTCTATGGAGTAGCAGTAGTTCTCTACACAAGTCAATGGAGTAGCGCTACAAATGTGCACAAGTCAATGGAGTAGCAGTTCTCTGCTACAGAAACACCTTGCCCCCTTTTTTTTACAATTCTCCAATTTGTACACAAGTCTATGGAGTAGCAGTAGTTCTCTACACAAGTCAATGGAGTAGCGCTACAAATGTGCACAAGTCAATGGAGTAGCAGTTCTCTGCTACAGAAACACCTTGCCCCCTTTTTTTACAATTCTCCAATTTGTACACAAGTCTATGGAGTAGCAGTAGTTCTCTACACAAGTCAATGGAGTAGCGCTACAAATGTGCACAAGTCAATGGAGTAGCAGTTCTCTGCTACAGAAACACCTTGCCCCCTTGTTTTACAATTCTCCAATTTGTACACAAGTCTATGGAGTAGCAGTAGTTCTCTACACAAGTCAATGGAGTAGCGCTACAAATGTGCACAAGTCAATGGAGTAGCAGTTCTCTGCTACAGAAACACCTTGCCCCCTTATTTTTACAATTCTCCAATTTGTACACAAGTCTATGGAGTAGCAGTAGTTCTCTACACAAGTCAATGGAGTAGCGCTACAAATGTGCACAAGTCAATGGAGTAGCAGTTCTCTGCTACAGAAACACCTTGCCCCCTTGTTTTACAATTCTCCAATTTGTACACAAGTCTATGGAGTAGCAGTAGTTCTCTACACAAGTCAATGGAGTAGCGCTACAAATGTGCACAAGTCAATGGAGTAGCAGTTCTCTGCTACAGAAACACCTTGCCCCCTTATTTTTACAATTCTCCAATTTGTACACAAGTCTATGGAGTAGCAGTAGTTCTCTACACAAGTCAATGGAGTAGCGCTACAAATGTGCACAAGTCAATGGAGTAGCAGTTCTCTGCTACAGAAACACCTTGCCCCCTTTTTTTTTTACAATTCTCCAATTTGTACACAAGTCTATGGAGTAGCAGTAGTTCTCTACACAAGTCAATGGAGTAGCGCTACAAATGTGCACAAGTCAATGGAGTAGCAGTTCTCTGCTACAGAAACACCTTGCCCCCTTTTTTTACAATTCTCCAATTTGTACACAAGTCTATGGAGTAGCAGTAGTTCTCTACACAAGTCAATGGAGTAGCGCTACAAATATGCACAAGTCAATGGAGTAGCAGTTCTCTGCTACAGAAACACCTTGCCCCCTTTTTTTACAATTCTCCAATTTGTACACAAGTCTATGGAGTAGCAGTAGTTCTCTACACAAGTCAATGGAGTAGCGCTACAAATATGCACAAGTCAATGGAGTAGCAGTTCTCTGCTACAGAAACACCTTGCCCCCTTTTTTTTACAATTCTCCAATGTGTACACAAGTCTATGGAGTAGCAGTAGTTCTCTGCACAAGTCAATGGAGTAGCGCTACAAATATGCACAAGTCAATGGAGTAGCAGTTCTCTGCTACAGAAACACCTTGCCCCCTTTTTTTACAATTCTCCAATTTGTACACAAGTCTATGGAGTAGCAGTAGTTCTCTACACAAGTCAATGGAGTAGCGCTACAAATGTGCACAAGTCAAAGGAGTAGCAGTTCTCTGCTACTGAAACACCTTCCCCCCTTTTTTTACAATTCTCCAATTTGTACACAAGTCTATGGAGTAGCAGTAGTTCTCTACACAAGTCAATGGAGTAGCGCTACAAATATGCACAAGTCAATGGAGTAGCAGTTCTCTGCTACTGAAACACCTTGCCCCCTTTTTTACAATTCTCCAATGTGTACACAAGTCTATGGAGTAGCAGTAGTTCTCTACACAAGTCAATGGAGTAGCGCTACAAATGTGCACAAGTCAATGGACAAAAAGGGCAGGGTAGCTTTGTGAAAAAAAATTATACGGAAAGCCATTTCAACTACACTAACTATTTGATGGTGGATTGCATTGTATACGTTTTGTGTAGAGAAACTGTTCCTATCTAAACTTCTCATGACATTTTCAAAGCACCGTACTTTTTCCAGTGAGCTTCAATCCTTTTACATTGTGTAGCAGTGTAGCGCTTGTAGCACTGCTACTTGACTAGTGTGCTGAAAGCTCTGTCACATATCTTGCAGGGTATACGTACACTGCATGCACACAGGCCGGGCGTGGGAAAAAATCAGATTACACGCACACTATGCAGCGATCTTTTGTGTGTTGCCCTTTTGACCCGGCCATTGCCATGGTAGCTGACCACAAGCCTCGAAGTTCAGATTACGCCTGAGGGGAATGACCAGCGGCAGGAAAGTCACCGACAATTTTTTTCATAAAAGGATTGCAAGTGCGCAGGCGCGCAAATTCCCGCACGATGTATAGGGCAGGTTTGTATGTGCTTCATGGAGGCGTTGCAGCTGTGATGTATGTATTTTTATTAGATGTTTATTTCCTGCATCAAAATTGAAAGAAACAGTTGAGATATTTGAGTACGATTTTAACTAAGTGCAACTACGGTGCCGTAGCGTTTAAAATGTTTCGAATAACGGCCTTTAATTTCTTTGTGTCAAGTCAATTTAGCCTTATCGCAAATACCGCCTGGTTGATTTTGGACAATAGTCGAAAGGCACTGTGGGAAGGGAAAAGGTACAAAATATGCCCCTTTTTCCTTCCCACAGTGCCTTTCCACCATTGTCCAAAATCAACCAGGCGGTATTTGCGATAAGGCTTATGGAATTTAATGGATTAGGCTAACGTGTTATGGGATTAATTTATTATTTTAAAGGAACTTGTTAACTTTAAAAAGTCTTAATTTAAGGAAGTATATATTTTGCCGGCACCGTCATGCATTCTTCTCATTGGCCATGCCGGCCTTCTTTCTCTAAAGGTTATTGTGCCGGAGGTACGTTCTAATACTGCAATTTAGCCAAAAAACGGCAAAATAGCGTTTGCAGGAAGTTTGCCGGTGCCGGCAAAGCTGCCTTAATTTGGCATTTCCGGAGATTAGTACACTCAGGGTAGCTGGTACCCAGCTTCTACAGTAAACTAACTCACCTAAAATAAATACGGCTCTTCAGTATTGGGACTCGACTGGGTACCAACTAACCTGAGTGTACTAAACTGAGGTAACCCCTTAATTACTGTTCATATTTGTTTCTTTTTCAGACTTGAAAACATAGAATCATGCCTGATCTTACGACAGCAAGTGTTGTGGAGGATTACATCCGCTATAAACTGAACAGCGAGGGCTTGGCGTGCCGTATGTACTGCTCTCCAGAAACTAGCAGAGACGGGAGTACCAGTCCAGCGCCAGCTCAGGTGGCTCTCCGAGACCTGACCAAAGTGATAGAGCATCGTTTCCATAGAGACAGTAATGGCATGGCGATCACAGACAGCCTCCATGTTACACCGGGAAGAGCTTCTGCAATTTTCCACAGGTTGGTCGATGGTTTACTAGTTACTCACTTTCCATAGCTGGGCCCAATTTTATGGAATCCGTTGCGGCCTATTTTTATGCGGGCACTGCTATGCGTGAAATCTATTTCATGGAATCTGTAAGCAAGACTTTCGGTAAGTGAAGAATTTTAGGGTAACTGTGATTATTTTCTGCTAACGTGCTGTCAAATGCATTCTGCAGAAATTCCTTGCTTACCATGCTTACCGTTACCAAAAAGAAAACTCTCCTATAAAAAACGCTATCCATAACCAGAAAAAGTCTGCTACCGTAAGCGAAGAATTTGTGGTAACGGTAACGGATTCCATGCAATTGGGCCCTGATCATGAGCAGAAAATTCTTTGTTCAACAGCAACTTGTGTCTTTCGCCAAGAAGTAAATTGGCAAAGTCATCATTATTTGTTAGCCTAATGCCATTTTTATTTTATTTTACACAACATGTTGATAAGTAGATTTCTAGTTATTGTTAGAACTTGCTGGGTCCAAAAGTAGGCTAATGTTTTAATTAAAGGTAAAATACATGATTGGTAAAGGTCACAGAACCCCACTCACACTTCTGCTGTCTGATCCAGCATATACATGAAATAATGAGCCTGTGAAATTTGAGCTCAATGAGACATCTGAGTCACAAAACAATAGCGAAAAACCGACTCAATTTTTCTTTTAAAACTTTATAAGAAAAATCCTATAGTTTTGATCTTACCCCAAGATAAAAACAATTTTTCGGTCTTTGTTTTACTCATTTCTAGATAAATACACCACATTTCAGGTGGAAATATTTTAAAAGTATGTATGTTTATACTAGCACCGTCTTCATACCCTGAAAGTTACTGGTATATGTAAATCTGTGAACGTTTCTGTTTGGTTATCCTGTACTCCACTTTTAACAAAGAAACAAAAGGTAACAGTACCTCTTTCATTTTGATTGCTCAGAGTGACCTATGAACTCTTTCACTGCGGTGAGAACACGGAGCAGACTCAAGCCACCATCAGGGCGTCCTGGGGACGAATCAGTTCCCTGCTGGCCTTCAGCGGTGCCCTCGCTGTCCACTGCGTACAGAATGAGATGCCGCAGCTTGTTGATCAGATCACTGATTGGACAATCACTTACATCGATACGAACCTGCAGGGATGGATCAACGAGCATGGCGGATGGGTGAGTATTAGAGGCTGCATCAGAATCTGTTGTCTAGAGCTAGGTCTAGGTTCGCTCCATTGGAAATACGTGGAGACACCTAGACAATAGACCTAGTCGTAGCTCTGGAAGCCCGTTTTGGACACGGCCTCAGGCTGAACGTAGAGCTCTGAGCACCAGTGTAAAGCCTCCAGGCTCATTAGGACTTGACCCTTGACCAGGGGAGTCAATGCGATGATGAGCAGGGACAATAAGCAGAAGGTGCCAATACCAAACCAGGACACTGTACCCCCTTTGACTCTCAGTCACTTATGTGGGGTGCTGTGGCCTAGTGTTGAACTCAAAGTCTTGTGGTCAATCTACAGATTGTGGGTTCGAATCCTGCCATAGGTTATTGGTGCTTGCGTCCTTGGGCAAGATGCTTTATCACATATTGCTCCTCTTCACTCAGGTGTAAGTGGGTACCTGTGAGGGTAGAGAAGGCTTTGTGGTTTGATTAGCCTCTGTGCACTGAATACGTTAGCACAGGGCTGTATACTCGCCAGGGAGCTGAGATGGTTTCAGGAATGTACATTATGGCCCGATGACCAGGGGTAATAATAAATTTGTAATGCGCAGTAGCTGCGTAATATAAATGTCAGATATTATTATTATTGTCAGTGGCCCTTACCATTATTATCGTTATTGTAAAAGCAATCATGATTCCTTTGATTTTGTGTGACATCCCTACAGAATGGTCTAATTCCACCACCTGATCCATCACATGATCCTTGGCTGACTTACCGGACGGTGCTAGGAGTAGCCGCACTTGGAGCTGTGACCGCCCTGGCCGTCATTCTCGTCCGCTGATGAAGAAAAGGTATGGCGGCTTCTGACTGCCAAACGAGCAAAGATAATTGACTGTTAGGGACACCACCAACATAGGGCTAGATAGATCAGTTGGTAAGAGAGTTGGTACGGAATTCTGAACGTTGCTGGTTCGCTCCGTTAAATTTTTCTTTGTTCACTTTTCAGTACTTAATATCCATCAGTCCCAACCTTTTTTATTCCTACACAGCCCATCATGAGGCTCTGTAGACTTTCTGAATTGTTCAGCAAGTACGACAGTTCTCCAGAGTCTATAGCAATTCCTATAAGTTCCCATTAAAGACCATTCAACGTTCCCTGCCATTGTAAAACCTGCCTGCAATTTATTTGATTTACACCCTTCTTTGTTTCTCCGTTTCGCCTTACTGGACGTACCACTTTGTGGTCCACTAATATCAGTGCACACATGAAAACATATTAAATTTTCTTCAATATGGGCTTACCCTTAATTACTGCTATGTTGTACTTCCTTGGCGGTAGCATACAGCTAATAGGGCTCCGTGCTCATGACGTCACATTCAGTTGTTCGGACAAACAAGTCGTACGTCATTTACCCAACTTACACGTAAACATTGTGCAATTTGTCTGAACATCCGGGTAACTATAGCTGTCAATATTAAGGGCGTATTCTATAAATATCTTGAGCACGGAGCCCTATTGTTACATTACAGCTGTAAGTTCACTTAGTTTCTTTCCAAAGATTTCCAAACTTCAGTTCCATCTCCAAAAACTACTGATTATTTTGTTTCATCTACATCTCATCCAGGTATGGTTTGGGAGCTCTTACAAGATGCTGGCTTGCATCGACTGGGAACAGATTGACCGGTGTATAAACTATAACGATACCGAGAAATATAACTTCAGTGCAGAACCTGTTAAGCTGAAGCTCTACAAGCTGTTGTGTTGTAATTTTTTATTGTGTAACATTTTTATGTGGATCGGTTTGCAGAAACACCATGTAAGAATCATTCATACTTTCGCACTTCTATTTCGTTTGCACTTATCGTTAGGTCTCAGCGGTTCAACTAACCTGCTGTAGAATCTAGTCATCATCGGGAGACCCTAATTAGAGCAGGCTAGTCGAAACGTTGAGACCTTACGAGAAGTGCAAACGAAATAAGTGCGAAATTATGAACGATTCTTACATGGTGTTTCCGCAAACCGATCCACATACCATGCAAAGTCTCAAATCTTTCTTGTGTAACGTTATGTTTGTGTAGTGTAGGGGAACTTTGCTGTAGTTGCCAACTATTACTTGCCTTAGACTCAAGCTGTTTCATGTGAAATGTATCGGATTATTTTAGGATGTTTTAGATAATCATGTGTAAGGATGAGAGATACAATGTTGTCTTTTGGAAATGTGATAATTTGCAACATCTTTGGATTTTTGGTATCTACGAATTCATTTGTTTTGTTTGTTTGTTTTTTTAAGGTAAATCATTCAGAAATAAAGAGGTAAAAAGTTTACTTACTCCAGAAATTGAAGGTATCTTGGGTTCATATCTTGGCTCAGTATAACCTCCGCTCAACTGAGAAGAAACAGAAAACCATCATGCATCTCAGAAATCTTATTTCCACTAATGATTTGTACTTATGTCTGTTGTATTTGTGTTGTTGGTAAATTGGTTTGTCTGTTGTTAAATATATATGGTGTGCAATGCTATGAGTTTGTGATGTCTTTGGTTGCATTTTGTATTTTTGTTTGCTTGTGAGGTGAAATAAAACAGTTTTGAGCGTCGTTAAGTAAAAGTATTCAAGTAGTTTCTGTGTAGAATTCCTGGTGTCTTTTGAATAGAAAGTCCTATGTTAAATTGAAAATTATTAAGTTATTTTTGCGGAACATGAAAAAAATGCCTCAGATCAAACAGAATTTAAACAACTTAAAGAAATAGATGGATTGTGTTGATCTTTATACAAACTGCTATCAACATACATAGACGAAGCATAATGAAACCAGTTGAAATAATAATCATATAAGAATTTTAAAACCTGATATAATTTATTAAAACTTTATAATTCAAACGAAGTAGGTCCCATTCAGTGAAATAGATTGTTTAAAACAAAGATGTTTAAAACTATGTTATAAGAATGTTAATTGTAGCATACAGTTAATAAGAAAATCCTGAATCGTTTTGCTCCATAGTTAAAACAAATGGAATAAATTAATAAAACAAAATTACGCCCCATATCTTTTCTATCACACTTTTTTTTTCTGAGATTTTGAGAGTAATTTTGAGAGTATTTGGATGTGTGACACGCCCATTAATTTCCCTCTTTCGTCGTTGAGGGCAGGCTTTACATTTACAATCACGAAAAAAGTGTACACGATATCATTATTATACGTGTACGTGTACGTGCTGCGCTTCATCATGTAAACAGTAAAATGTTCCACTTCAGTCAGTCATTATGAACAGTAAATTTTTGAACATGGAAAGTGTCCATAATATTTGACGTCATGCCAGAACACAGAAATATGTAAGTGCAGAATATATACACTTCTTGTACTTCAGTCTTCATTTTATTTTCACCCAAGTTGAAGAATAACTTCAGATGACCTCTCGAACGAATCCTTCATGCATTAGGCCTAGGCCAGCACAGTACGAAGTAGGGCGGCTTCAGGTCAACTCGGTCCGTAGCCAACTCGGTCCGAGTCAACTCGGTCCGTGACCAACTCGGTCCGTAACCAACTCGGTCCATGACCAACTCGGTCCGTAACCAACTCGGTCCGAGGCCAACTCGGTCCGTAACCAACTCGGTCCGTGACCAACTCGGTCCGTGACCAACTCGGTCCCTATGGGAAAATGCACGCAAAAACGTCTGGTAATTTTGTTGCAGCAAAACGAGTACGTAGTCTCGCAAATTGCGTGAATTTAACTATTTATTTAGGCCTATTGATTTATTTATTCATTTATTATCTTAAAAACATAAAAAAATAAATTGGCAGGTGCTGCCCAGGGATGACAAAAAGTAAAAAAAAAAAAAACTGTCATCAAAAGACGTGCCTTCCCAAACACCTGCCAATTATAAATCTTATTTATATATGTATATACACAGATTAATTAAACAAAGCTAAAAAATAAAAAACAAAAACACAAAACAATCATCATTATTATTCATTAATTGATTTATTAATTTTAAACATAAAAAGCACGTTTTCATAAGGCATTTGACTTCGTGTATAATTTAATTGATATTTTAATTAAAATTGTAATGTGCCATTTTATCAAATAATAATTATGGTATTATCAACATTATAAGACATAATTTATTTCTTTACGGTTTCAGCCACAAGCAAAACATATAATTATGCTATGATGACATTAAAAAGCATTAATGCAAGTAGCCTACATGTTGTACACTGCTGCTGCAAACTGCATGGATTCTTGTTTGTGTACGTTTTCCCATAGGGACCGAGTTGGTCACGGACCGAGTTGGTTACGGACCGAGTTGGACACGGACCGAGTTTGCCTCGGACCGAGTTGGCCAAGGACCGAGTTGATCACGGACCGAGTTGGCTTCGGACCGAGTTGGTCTCGGACCGAGTTGGTCACGGACCGAGTTGACTCGGACCGAGTTGGTTACGGACCGAGTTGACTGGCACCCAGTAGGGCAGTATACTGTATGTACGGACCTAGGCGTAGACAAAGTATGTGTTTTCATGCTGCAAATTACGACTATGAATAATCGTTGAGCTATGAATAAAAGGATTTGTAGAGGACTACACTAGCTGCGCTGGTCATGGTCATTAGGTTTGGCAGGCAAACATTTTCAAACTGGCCTAATTACTAATAAGGCCTAGTATATTTTGCAACAAAACCTTTGGGGAAACAAATTTGATACTGATGTTTTCAACAGTTTACACGTACCAAGTTTAATTCTGCTGGTGCAAAAAAGGATTGTCGCTTGTGAAACTCTTTGTGGTATGTCTGGTTTTTATTTTAAAGACATTTATTGTTTGTTTCCTTCTTTCAGTTTTAGTAAAGCTAATAACTTAAAATTAAAATTAAACAACCTGAAAAGTGAAAGTCTGATGAAAAATTGTGATTTATAATTCATTCCGGGAAAATGTACTAAACCAACACAGGTTCTCAAAATAAACTCAGATTTGTTTTAGTTCACTTAAGAAAATTTGGGTTAGTATTTAAAGTAAACATTTTCCATAATTTAATTAAATTATTTAAAAGGAATTACATGTACAAACTTAACTATAAAATGTTATCTTTTTATATCTGTGTCTCATTTCTGTAACCCTGCATACAGAGATAGGCCCTCTGATGCATGATAATATATGCTGTTTAATATTCAGCCGTAACTTGTACAATTCTGTACCAGCAAGTTTATCAAGCCCATTTGACTGACCAAACTGGATGGTTACACAATGGAAACTTGCTAGTGCCAGGCCTTGAATTTGGTTCTCTCTGAAAGAGGCAAGGCTATTTTTCCATTGCAAGGGGAACTTCCATTGAAAAATCATAATGGATGGAAATATTTGAAATATTATTTGGCACCAAGGCCAAGAATCAGGGCCACTGTTAAATTCCAGGCTTGTAATGCAATATTTCACAGAGTTGACTCCATCTTCTGTCAGCTTCCTTTGTTTGAAATCAACAAAGAAAATGGTTTCTTCCTGAAAAGGATGTGAAAAAGGACGAACTTAAACTTATCTCAGAATGAAAGGGAGCCAGAGTGGGATTCGAACCAGTGACCTATTGAACACTGCATGTACAGGTGCTCTACTAACTGCAAGCTATCCAGCCCTACATTGGTGGTGTCCCTAATAGTCATTTATCTTTGTTCGTATGATGACCTTTTCTTTATTTGTTTGTAACTTTATTGTAGGTGTGATGCTTTTTCCAAAGTGAGTTTGAAAAACATCAGCAAGACGACAAGTGGCATCGATCGGAGAGGTTTTTTGCCTGAAGGTTGAACAGATCAATCAAGATTTGATCAATGAAGAAGTGTCTACGCAAACACAGATGGAGAAAGGAGAGAGTGTGACCCTGGTGCCCTTTGTGCACCAGGTCGGAGGTCACACGGGAATGATGATCTACGACGAGGCCACGGTGTGTAAACCAGCCTCCCCGGCCGAGCTTCACTTCTACGAAACGCTGACTCCGGAAATTGCCCAGTTCACGCCCAGTTTCAAAGGTAACCCCATGCACATTGATCAGATTCCTTTCAATTACACCCTATTTTACGCCATAAAAGTAGTATAAAGTTGTATAAACTATAGTCATATCCAAAATTTAAATACTGTATAGCAGAGAACTGGAAACCTGTCTAACAGTGTCTGACACTCAGTAGTAACACTTATCAGAATATCTTTATTCCAGGGTTTTGCAGGTTGTTAAAATCGGTGTCCAATTTAGTCTTGGTCAAGATGTTATCATGGATCGATTGCTGTTTGAAGTGCACCCTTACGTGACTGATTCAGACCATCACAATCAGTCGTGTGAGGGCACACTACCAACAGCAATCGATCCACTTATGTCTTGGACCAAGACTACATGTATGTCCAATTTGGCTTGCACTGCAATTGCACTGTATTTGGAATGGTTTAAATTACATGCTGACAACAGGTTAGCAGGGTGTCTGAATTTAAGGATAGACTTCCAGACAGCTCTTTGCTGACACCTTGACCCTCTAGTCCTCCATTTTGTCTCAAGGTGTTGTCCATGTCTCGGTTCGGGAAGATGAGGACGGGTCACTGAGCATCCAGGCCCACCCAGCCAAAGCCCAGCGACAGACCACCAGCCCACTGGTTCCAATCAATGCTCAGGCCCGTGCTCCAGACCAAGCCGGCAGCGTGGACTGGAAGAGGAGCCAGAAGATGAAACCACACAGAGCCAAGTGGAAACCTCATCAACGGTAAGTGAAGTTTACCTTATCAGCTCACAATAATTCTGACTTTCTGTCAAGTGTTTTCATCAAAGTGCAGATTTTTATTTCTTTTTCTTTTTTCTCCGAGCCTTTGAGAAAGATCCTGCTAGGATCAAAATGTCAGGCCCTCCTCACTCTAAGCATCTCCTTTTGTTTGCTTACTCAAAAACAGAAGCCGGCCTTCACATTCCAAGGGAGAATCCAAGAAGGAAGACGTGTTTGAAGATCACTCCGAGAGCAAGACAACTCTTAAGCGGTTCGAGAAGGGGAACCCTTGGGGCGTACACATTAATCGACTGCAGGCGGCTCGGATGCACCAAGACTTAGGCCCAGGCAAACATCAGAGTATCCTTGTCAGTTATTCTTTCATTTTAGCTCTCGGTCATCAGATGTGCATCATCCACTGTTCCAGAAGGCAGTGCCACTAGCCCTAGGGTCAAATTTCTTGAGGGCATACATAGGGGTGCACCTGGTTTTCAAGGGGAGAACTGGAAACAATCATGAAGTGAACATCAGTTCTTTAGAAATAGATATTTAAATGGTTGTGGGGAACAGACATCCAGTGAGGGATGAAAGGAGTTCTTAAATCTTTATGATTATACAGCAAAAAAAAATGCTAGATTTCAACAAATCTTTGGAAGCTTCTAAATTTACCTTTCTCATGAAGCAGCTGATTTTACGAGATCTTCACATAAGAAGAGTTTTCCCTTAACATCCCAAACCCTCTTTCAGAATTTATCCTCTTAGAGAATTTGACGTCACAGTTCCACTCGCCTTGCATCCTGGATGTGAAGCTGGGGACCCGGACGTATCACAAGGATCACTCGGAGGAGAAACGCCAGATTCACATTGATCGGGATGCATCCACAACCACTGCCTCCCTTGGCCTACGCCTCTGTGGAATGCAGGTATGACATTTGAGATTTGTACAATTTTAATGTTTTCCCTGTCATTGTGTGTGCAGCTGTTGGACAAACATTGGATTTACAAAACGGCGGCTTAGGCTCGGGCTCCAGCTCTTACATGCTGGAAATATAGGTTGTGGTTTGTCATTGAAGCTGAAGCTTTGTTTTCCTTTTTAAACCGGAGAATCTACTTCCGAACTGTAGCCAAAGGTCTCTATTTTGATTCACGTTATTCAGAATGGATTCATGAAAATGGAGCCGGAGCCTGAGACGGAGCCTGAGCCTCCGTTTTGTAAACGCATCGTGCTGGTAATTCTTTTGTAGAGCTTCTTAGTGACTATGTTTGTATGCAGCCACCTGAATTTCCTAATGACGTAATGACTGTATTCTGAACAGGTATATCAACCCAGCAAAGGTTGTTACAAATGCCGGAACAAGTACGACGGCCGCCGCCTTGCCAAAGATGGCCTCCAGAGGGCGCTCTGCGAGTTCTTCTCAACCAACGAGGGCGTCCGGATGGAACTCATTCCGCCGTTCATCGAGAAGCTGAATACCCTGATCCACGTCGTTTCAACGGTGACCTCCTGTAGTCTTCTCAGTTCCTCTCTGCTGCTGATCTATGAGGGCAACTTGGACCAATCACGCCAGTGCGTGCAGGGTACCAGTGACGACTCATCAACGGAGTCCGTGGTGGACCTGAGGATCATTGACTTTGCAAATACCGAGCGGGATCATGAGTTTGACAATGGAGGCTGCGTCTACGGGCTGAAGAATCTCGTGGAAATTTTGAACGATATTCAGGGCATGAAACCTCTGAAGGATAGCTAGTTGATGACCAGCTCAGCGAGAAGAAAGTAGGTTTAGGCAAATCTTCCGCGATGGGAATCGCTTTGAATTTGGTACATGTTGCAGAGATTTCTTTTCGTCACCTCACTGATGAGTGAACTTATACGCAAAATTGTACACCAAAGCTGTAAGATATTTTTCCCCAGCTAAGCGACTATTTTCAACTCCCACTCCGGTAAAAAATTATGTATATGCTGCTAGCTTACCCCCTTCCCAAGATAAAAGGCTTTCAACTTTAGGGTTTTATCATATATATTTTTGTTGCACTTAGTATTTAAGATAAATATGTATACGCACAATTTACTATTTTTTTTACAGATATTTAAGATACCTTGGTGTGTGTCTTTGTACCAGTTTTATTTCAGGATATATATTTTGCTTTTTAAATTATTAGTTTGAAACTCTTTTGCCTAGCTTTGTACATTATAGTACTATAAAAAAGCACCAAAGACATGGAAGTCACCAATGACAGTCAATATTTAGCTGGAAGCTTTACCATGTTATACAGGGTGTCCCAGAAAAAATGCAACACTATGTCAAGACCCATTATGTTAAAATTAAACTGTTTAGCACTTCAAGATTCAGATATGTAATACAACCACGTCTTGGCTATCACCATGTACAATTTAAGCGTATTGGGGCTGAAATTGGCAAAAATATGACAAACTTTAAGAGTACTTCTTAAAAACAAATTTGCAAGGATACCACGCATAGTGGTCAATACGCACATAATTTGTTGTGTATGAAAGAAAGATGAAAATCGGGTTTTGAGGTTGGGTAATTCAGTCTTAGTTTTTTCACTCAATTTTAGTCAAATTTTGCTCAAATTCTACATGGTGATAGCCAAGACATAGCTGTTTCACATATCTGAATCTTGAAGTGATAAACATTTTAATTTCCATATAAAAGTTCTCGACACAAGTGTTGCGGGTTTTTTTTTTGACACCCTGTATAGGTACAGTTATACATTTAACATTCTTGACTGATTGAGCTGAATAAATATTTTAAGCCACATTTTCAGAGGAATTTCAAAGTTGTGTGCAAATACCAGTGAATGGTTAAGAACCGAATTTTTTAAAAATCCAGTGTTCTTCCTATTGTTCTGCTTTGGCTATTTGAAGGCACTGTCATGTACCATGACATTCAGTTCTGGGCCCTTTTCCAAACCTCGGCTCCGGCTCCGGCTCCGGCTCCGGCTCCGGCTCCGGCTCCGTCATCCATATGCTGAAAATACTGAGAGGTTGTGGGTTTTCATTGAAGCTGAAGGTCCGTTTTCCCTTTCAAACCAGAGAATCTACTTCGAACCACACCCAAAAGTCTCTATTTTGATACCCGTTATTTTAAAATTGACTCAAGAAATGGAGCTGGAGCCGGAGCCTGAGCCGGAGCCGAGGTTTGGAGAAGGGCCCAGAGTCGCATTTTGACTCTCACAGAGTCGGAAAACCAAATTGATTGTTTTTGAGTACTACATGTACTTTATTTTGTTACTTTGTGGTTAAGTATTTTCGGCACTATTTATATATTACATTTTTAAATTTGGTAATTGTGCATATTTCTGTTGTGTTTTTTAATTATTTGAAAACGTTATGGTGAACAGAGGCTTTGTTTTGAAATATTTTAAGATAATTAGTAATATTTTGATGTAAGTTCTATTTTGTTTTTGTGCATTCACATACATAGAGAGTTTTTATAGATGCTACCAGGACGGTAGCCTATACTGCTATACATTACAAACTGTTAGCAGGGTGAGAAATACTGGTATTAATATTTTTTTTACTCAACATCATTTTCAAAGGCATTTGCCTCTGGAGATCATTGCTTGGCAAATAGGTCCCTGGTTCCGCAACAGTAAATTTTTCTTTGTCACTTTCAATGACTTAAAATGCATCAGTTTCCCTTGTTATTTGATGATTATATTCAAATAATACTGACAGGAAATATAATTTATTCAGTAGAAATTGGAAAGTCATTCAATTATTAAGTCTTTGCACCACGTGCGCTTTTTAAAACCGTGTGATTTGTGCTGTTTATCTAAGGTCTTTCCTTCCTCCATGACATGTATTTCTTTCATTTGTGGAATTTTATTTCATTTGGAATGTTGTTTGCCTTGGTAGTGATATCATATGAGGCTTTATAGTCAGCAAAGGTCAAGCACATGGGGCCGATGGAACTGAAAGAAAGTTCCTTTCTCCATGATGTGTCTAAAAATGATATGCACTGTTATCACATTGGAATATATCAAGGTTTTATTATTGGCTTGATTAGTGAAAAGCTGCACCCCGAAGGATTGTTAGGATAAATATCTATTTTATCGACACTTGTGCGACATTCCACAATTTATATAAAAAACATTCCTTTCGTCCAGAAAAAGTTCCGAGTCTGCAGCCAGTTATAAGTTTGACTTTGAAGTAAATCTACTTGTCGCTGAATGTATACTTTTTATTATATTTTGGGGTTCGATGAACGTTTGTTTGCTGTTTTCTTTTAATTTAGAATTTGTCTTTAGTTGGGTTAATTCTGATTATGTAGTTACAATATTGCCTCGAGTATGTGGAATTTGGGCCAGTAATGGACAAGGTGAATTCCTTATCGCCAGAGACAATGAAATGACTAAGTTGAGATCAAGTTGAAGTTGTGTATTGAACCGTGTGCAGTAGTGTAGTCAAGTGCTCAGACCAGGGGCCAATTTCACGGCGCTGC
>CAXARH010000132.1:0-14768 GCA_963971285.1 Astropecten irregularis | reverse complement strand
CACTTTGTTATAATGCATAGTGCATAAGGGCAATAACCGCAATAATACAGTATAATGCACATATAGTGAAAATTGACGTCTCTTTAATTGATCATTTGGTAATTAATTAGTGGGCCGAATTGGCCTTATCCAAAATTAAGTGTGCCCATGGGTATGTTCTAAAGGATTATGGAATAAAACTGGTCAATAACTAAAACATGAGTGGTACACTTTTGTTTAAAGATGCATAGCGCATATGGGCATTAGCCGCATTAATACAGTATAATTCATACATTACCTGAAAAGGACGTCACTTTAATTGATCATTTGGTAATTAATTAGTCGGCCGAATTAGCCTTATCCAAAATTAAGTGTGCCCATAGGTATGTTCTAAAGGATTATGGAATAAAACTGGTCAATAACTAAAACATGAGTGGTACACTTTTGTTTAAAGATGCATAGCGCATAAGCGCAATAGCCGCAATAATACCGTATTATGTACATTATATTGAAAATTGACGTCTCTTTAATTGATCATTTGGTAATTAATTAGTCGGCCGAATTGGCCTTATCCAAAATTAAGTGTGCCCATGGGTACGTTCTATAGGATTATAGAATAAAACTGGTCAATAACTAAAACATGAGTGGTACACTTTTGTTTAAAGATGCATAGCGCATAAGCGCAATAGCCGCAATAATACCGTATAATGTACATTATATGTGAAAATTGACGTCTCTTTAATTGATCATTTGGTAATTAATTAGTCGGCCGAATTGGCCTTATCCAAAATTAAGTGTGCCCATGGGTATGTTCTAAAGGATTATGGAATAAAACTGGTCAATAACTAAAACATGAGTGGTACACTTTTGTTTAAAGATGCATAGCGCATAAGGGCAATAGCCGCATTAATACAGTATAATTCATACAGTACCTGAAAAGGACGTCACTTTAATTGATCATTTGGTAATTAATTAGTCGCCGAATTAGCCTTATCCAAAATTAAGTGTGCCCATAGGTATGTTCTAAAAGATTATGGAATAAAAACGTACATTAAGTAAAAAATGAGTGGTACACTTTTGTTTAAAGGTGCATAGTGCATAAGGGCAATAACCGCGCAATATAATGCACACAGTATGTGAAATTGCCCTTTCCATTTAATTGATCATTTGGTAACTAATTAGTGGGCCGAATCAGCCTTATCCAAAATTAAGTGTGCCCATGGGTATGTTCTAAAAGATTATGGAGTAAAAACGTACATTAAATAAAACATGAGTGGTACACTTTTGTTCAAAGATGCATAGCGCATAAGCGCAATAGCCGCAATATTATAGTATAATGTACATAATATGTGAAAATTGACGTTTCTTTAATTGATCATTTGGTAATTAATTAGTCGGCCGAATTAGCCTTATCCAAAATTAAGTGTGCCCATCGGTATGTTCTAAAAGATTATGGAATAAAAACGTACATTAAATAAAACATGAGTGGTACACTTTTGTTTTAAGATGCATAGTGTATAAGGGCAATAACCGCAATAATACAGTAATGTACATAATATGTGAAAATTGACGTCTCTTTAATTGATCATTTGGTAATTAATTAGTCGGCCGAATTAGCCTTATCCAAAATTAAGTGTGCCCATGGGTATGTTCTAAAGGATTATGGAATAAAACTGGTCAATAACTAAAACATGAGTGGTACACTTTTGTTTAAAGATGCATAGCGCATAAGCGCAATAGCCGCAATAATACCGTATAATGTACATTATATGTGAAAATTGACGTCTCTTTAATTGATCATTTGGTAATTAATTAGTGGGCCGAATTGGCCTTATCCAAAATTAAGTGTGCCCATGGGTATGTTCTAAAGGATTATGGAATAAAACTGGTCAATAACTAAAACATGAGTGGTACACTTTTGTTTAAAGATGCATAGCGCATAAGGGCAATAGCCGCATTAATACAGTATAATTCATACAGTACCTGAAAAGGACGTCACTTTAATTGATCATTTGGTAATTAATTAGTCGCCGAATTAGCCTTATCCAAAATTAAGTGTGCCCATAGGTATGTTCTAAAAGATTATGGAATAAAAACGTACATTAAGTAAAAAATGAGTGGTACACTTTTGTTTAAAGGTGCATAGTGCATAAGGGCAATAACCGCAATATAATGCACACAGTATGTGAAATTGCCCTTTCCAATTAATTGATAATTTGGTAACTAATTAGTGGGCCGAATTAGCCTCATCCATAATTAAGTGTGCCCATGGGTATGTTCTAAAAGATTATGGAGTAAAAACGTACATTAAATAAAACATGAGTGGTACACTTTTGTTTAAAGGTGCATAGTGCATAAGGGCAATAACCGCAATAATACAGTATAATGTACATAATATGTGAAAATTGACGTCTCTTTAATTGATCATTTGGTAATTAATAAGTGGGCCGAATTGGCCTTATCCAAAATTAAGTGTGCCCATGGGTATGTTCTAAAGGATTATGGAATAAAACTGGTAAATAACTAAAACATGAGTGGTACACTTTTGTTTAAAGGTGCATAGTGCATAAGGGCAATAACCGCAATAATACAGTATAATGCACATATATGTGAAAATTGACGTCTCTTTAATTGATCATTTGGTAATTAATTAGTGGGCCGAATTGGCCTTATCCAAAATTAAGTGTGCCCATGGGTATGTTCTAAAGGATTATGGAATAAAACTGGTCAATAACTAAAACATGAGTGGTACACTTTTGTTTAAAGATGCATAGCGCATAAGGGCAATAGCCGCATTAATACAGTATAATTCATACATTACCTGAAAAGGACGTCACTTTAATTGATCATTTGGTAATTAATTAGTCGGCCGAATTAGCCTTATCCAAAATTAAGTGTGCCCATAGGTATTTTCTAAAGGATTATGGAATAAAACTGGTCAATAACTAAAACATGAGTGGTACACTTTTGTTTAAAGATGCATAGCGCATAAGCGCAATAGCCGCAATAATACCGTATAATGTACATTATACGTGAAAATTGACGTCTCTTTAATTGATCATTTGGTAATTAATTAGTCGGCCGAAATAGCCTTATCCAAAATTAAGTGTGCCCATGGGTATGTTCTAAAGGATTATGGAATAAAACTGGTCAATAACTAAAACATGAGTGGTACACTTTTGTTTATATGTGCATAGTGCATAAGGGCAATAACCGCAATAATACAGTATAATGCACATATATGTGAAAATTGACGTCTCTTTAATTGATCATTTGGTAATTAATAAGTGGGCCGAATTGGCCTTATCCAAAATTAAGTGTGCCCATGGGTATGTTCTAAAGGATTATGGAATAAAACTGGTCAATAACTAAAACATGAGTGGTACACTTTTGTTTAAAGGTGCATAGTGCATAAGGGCAATAACCGCAATAATACAGTATAATGCACATATATGTGAAAATTGACGTCTCTTTAATTGATCATTTGGTAATTAATTAGTGGGCCGAATTGGCCTTATCCAAAATTAAGTGTGCCCATGGGTATGTTCTAAAGGATTATGGAATAAAACTGGTCAATAACTAAAACATGAGTGGTACACTTTTGTTTAAAGGTGCATAGTGCATAAGGGCAATAACCGCAATAATACAGTATAATGCACATATATGTGAAAATTGACGTCTCTTTAATTGATCATTTGGTAATTAATTAGTGGGCCGAATTGGCCTTATCCAAAATTAAGTGTGCCCATGGGTATGTTCTAAAGGATTATGGAATAAAACTGGTCAATAACTAAAACATGAGTGGTACACTTTTGTTTAAAGATGCATAGCGCATAAGGGCAATAGCCGCATTAATACAGTATAATTAATACATTACCTGAAAAGGACGTCACTTTAATTGATCATTTGGTAATTAATTAGTCGCCGAATTAGCCTTATCCAAAATTAAGTGTGCCCATAGGTATGTTCTTAAAGATTATGGAATAAAAACGTACATTAAGTAAAAAATGAGTGGTACACTTTTGTTCAAAGGTGCATAGTGCATAAGGGCAATAACCGCAATATAATGCACACAGTATGTGAAATTGCCCTTTCCAATTAATTGATAATTTGGTAACTAATTAGTGGGCCGAATTAGCCTCATCCAAAATTAAGTGTGCCCATGGGTATGTTCTAAAAGATTATGGAGTAAAAACGTACATTAAATAAAACATGAGTGGTACACTTTTGTTTAAAGGTGCATAGTGCATAAGGGCAATAACCGCAATAATACAGTATAATGTACATAATATGTGAAAATTGACGTCTCTTTAATTGATCATTTGGTAATTAATAAGTGGGCCGAATTGGCCTTATCCAAAATTAAGTGTGCCCATGGGTATGTTCTAAAGGATTATGGAATAAAACTGGTAAATAACTAAAACATGAGTGGTACACTTTTGTTTAAAGGTGCATAGTGCATAAGGGCAATAACCGCAATAATACATGCACATATATGTGAAAATTGACGTCTCTTTAATTGATCATTTGGTAATTAATTAGTGGGCCGAATTGGCCTTATCCAAAATTAAGTGTGCCCATGGGTATGTTCTAAAGGATTATGGAATAAAAGTGGTCAATAACTAAAACATGAGTGGTACACTTTTGTTTAAAGGTGCATAGTGCATAAGGGCAATAACCGCATACAGTATAATGCACATATATGTGAAAATTGACGTCACTTTAATTGATCATTTGGTAATTAATTAGTCGCCGAATTAGCCTTATCCAAAATTAAGTGTGCCCATAGGTATGTTCTAAAAGATTATGGAATAAAAACGTACATTAAGTAAAAAATGAGTGGTACACTTTTGTTTAAAAGTGCATAGTGCATAAGGGCAATAACCGCAATATAATGCACACAGTATGTGAAATTGCCCTTTCCATTTAATTGATAATTTGGTAACTAATTAGTGGGCCGAATTAGCCTTATCCAAAATTAAGTGTGCCCATGGGTATGTTCTAAAGGATTATGGAATAAAACTGGTCAATAACTAAAACATGAGTGGTACACTTTTGTTTAAAGGTGCATAGTGCATAAGGGCAATAACCGCAATAATACAGTATAATGCACATATATGTGAAAATTGACGTCTCTTTAATTGATCATTTGGTAATTAATTAGTGGGCCGAATTGGCCTTATCCAAAATTAAGTGTGCCCATGGGTATGTTCTAAAGGATTATGGAATAAAACTGGTCAATAACTAAAACATGAGTGGTACACTTTTGTTTAAAGGTGCATAGTGCATAAGGGCAATAACCGCAATAATACAGTATAATGCACATATATGTGAAAATTGACGTCTCTTTAATTGATCATTTGGTAATTAATTAGTGGGCCGAATTGGCCTTATCCAAAATTAAGTGTGCCCATGGGTATGTTCTAAAGGATTATGGAATAAAACTGGTCAATAACTAAAACATGAGTGGTACACTTTTGTTTAAAGGTGCATAGTGCATAAGGGCAATAACCGCAATAATACAGTATAATGCACATATATGTGAAAATTGACGTCTCTTTAATTGATCATTTGGTAATTAATTAGTGGGCCGAATTGGCCTTATCCAAAATTAAGTGTGCCCATGGGTATGTTCTAAAGGATTATGGAATAAAACTGGTCAATAACTAAAACATGAGTGGTACACTTTTGTTTAAAGATGCATAGCGCATAAGGGCAATAGCCGCATTAATACAGTATAATTCATACAGTACCTGAAAAGGACGTCACTTTAATTGATCATTTGGTAATTAATTAGTCGGCCGAATTAGCCTTATCCAAAATTAAGTGTGCCCATAGGCTTGTTCTAAAAGATTATGGAATAAAAACGTACATTAAGTAAAACATGAGTGGTACACTTTTGTTTAAATACGCTAATGTCAATAGCCGCATTAATAGAGTATATGCATACAGTAGGTGAAATTGACGTCACTTTAATTGATTATTTGGTAATTAATTAGTGAGGTGAATTAGCCTTTTCCAATATGATGTGTTGCCATATGTCTGTTCTGTAAAATTATGGAATAAAAAAGTACAATAAGTGAATCGTTTGACTCAATTTGTTATTGTTAATAGTAACAGAATAACTGGAAAAATCGTCGAAAATTCGCAGCTCCCTGTACTGTATGGATTCTAGGTTTTCTGAGTTTGCGGCTGAGTTTGCGGCCCAGTTTGCGGCTGAGTTTGAGGATGAGTTTGCGGCTACCTTCAGTTTGGTATAATCAGATCACTATTTCTTAGAAGTTAATACTTTTACTAGAATTGCAGTGTATGTGTGGTGAGAAAGTGCTGTAGGTAAGAACTCATTTCTGTCCATATTTATTTTATTTATGAGCCAAAGGGCCTGTGCTAGAATACTGTCCCAATTGCAATTCATGTGCTCAAAATTGTGTGGTGTTGTAATGTAAATCCCATGCATGATTGCATGATTGCATGAATTTGAACTTCATATGAAGGCATGAATTAGCTCTATGGTTTGTTGATGGCTCTCTTTTAAAATCTGTCTCTCTCTGGTCGCCATTCACAGCCCTACTTCAAGGCATATGACTTAAGCGTGTGAGATCCAAAGAGCAAAATTGTCACAAACTTTTGATTTGAATATCTTCTCAAATAAAGAAGACTGAACAATTTCACTTACAAGTTACAGTTACACTTTCTTCGTATTCCTCAAAAACTTAGATTTTTCACACCAGCCCCTTCAAGTTTTCCAAAACTGTACAATTTCCTGTGAGTTTCACCGTAAAAATCGCAGGCTGTGGAACTGATATGCTGACAGTGGAAATGCTAGAAGAAAGAACTTACAGATGACAGACGACTCATTCACTGGTCGCATGTTCGGGAACTCGTCATGGATATGTTTTTTTAGTGTTAGTAAGCGGCCCTAGTCATTCTAGTACAGTAATAGGCCTGGGCCTATTTTGTAACAGAATTCAAAATATTTCTGATTCCCAGGTTAATGGATTTTGTTTGTTTGTGTTGTGTTTCTAACATAGCCTTGGCAAGAGTTCATCACCTGCATCGATTTATGTGCACCCGAGACGGAAGCAAGAAATAACCCGAAGATACAATGCACGCTTTTCTGAAAGGAGGTACATCGAGGCCCGTTACCAAGGAAAAGGCCGGAGGAAGCGGGGAAAGTACCAAGACGAAAGAACGTCTTATTCCATGGGTGGAGAAATAGTACGTAAAATACGATCAACAAAAAGAAATCACCCTTTTGGTGTGGCATCCCATCCTACGATACTGCGTAATTTTTAAATTTATTAGTGTCAGCAACTCAGCATGTACCTGAGATGCACTTATCCTCAGTCTTCAAGAAACTTCCATTTTCCTGAAATCTGAGTGTAAATTTGGTGGAATTAATTGTACGTTGTTTATCGTTTGTCCTATTTCTTTCTTTTTTTTAGTCGCCCGAAGACGGTCGACGATGTCGCTTTCCAAGAGGAGGTCGTTGCCATGCTAAAAAAATCACTGGACGGATCCGATGTAAGCAGCATTAGACCAAATTCATGCAGAATACCAGCTAATATTTCACATGATGTATATTGCCCTTGACTGGTACTCGGATGCATTTTGCTTAGCGTAAAAAAAAAACATTGCTAAGCATTTTTTTCTGCAGAATCAGTTCATGATTGGAGTTCTTATTTTCCTTTTCCCGTCACAGCTTCCAAACATGCTGTTTTATGGTCCGCCAGGTACGGGCAAGACGTCAACCATATTGGCTGCTTCCAGGGAATTATTCGGGTAAGGATCGACCGCAAAATGTGACCGGTAGAAATTGTTGACCAATCTCAGTTGTTCTTGAGCAATTTGGCCACTCTTTAGCTCTTGCCGCAGTGTGTGGGCTCCAAAGTCCTGTATTTTCATAATCTTGCAGTACATGCATGTGGGTTAACTTAAGTCTGGCGTTGTTCTTAGTTTGATGAGATAAGCAGTATTTAATCCAGTTTCAACAGACGGTTGTCCACGAACTTTGTCAGTATTTTCAAGCATAATCTGTTTATCCCCTTCTATTAAAATCTTGGACAAAATGTTAACCTTCCTTTAATCTATTTCTAATCATGAAATAACCACAAGGGAAACTGACTGAATTTTTTGTAATCTTTTTCAGCGACATGTTCCGATCGCGTGTCTTGGAGCTGAATGCGTCGGACGAGCGAGGAATTGATGTGATCCGAAATAAAGTCAAGACGTTCTCCCTACAGGCTGCAGGAGGGACCAGACCGGAGTAAGTTCATCTCGTCGAAACAGAAAATGTTGCCAGTTAATCTTGGATAATAATCTTGCAATAACGTGGTGTCAATGTTAAACCTGTATTTGTTCCAAAGCGAGCAAGAAATTGTTGATTATTTTGCCAGCAGGATTCATGAAATTAAACGGCACGTTGTTTAAGCCTCACCCCTTGGCTTTAAAATCTTCTGAAATCAACCAATCAGATTCCAGAGTCCAGCAATATCGAGAATCTTTGGGCCTTCTCAAAACCTCGGCTCTGAGTCCGGCTCAGGCTTCGTTTCTGCCATCCATATGCTGAAAATATAGCTTGTGGTTTTTCATTGAAGCTGAAGTTCTGTTTTCCTTTTCAAACCAGAGAATCCTCTTTCCGAACTGCACCTAAAAGCCTCTATTTTGATACCCGTTATTTTAGAATGGATTCATTAAATGAAGCCGGAGCTGAGGTTTGAAAAAGGCCCCTATATATGTTTGCAGATAATTAATTTAGTTGGCGTTAAAGAAAATGCTGTTTTAGTTTGATGAACCAAGAAATCTTTCGAGGTGAAATTAACAAGAACAAATACAGGGGTATTCACAAAACACCTTTCAGATAGAATTAATTGTTGTTGTTTTTGTCATTGTTGCAGTGGTCGGCCCTGCCCGCCTTTCAAGATAGTCATTCTGGACGAAGCCGATTCAATGACAAATGCTGCCCAGGTAAGACAAACAGACAAACAGACAGGTCTGTTCTCTGTTAACAATGGCCTCATTGTTCACACATCACCACAGTTTATATAGCAAGCTGCTGTTGCTATGACCATAGCTAAATTTCACTACGAACTAAGATTTATCTTAAGATGAGTTGTTCAGTATCACCATAGCGATTTGTATTGTGACATCACATGTTGCTTAGCAATTAAGATGGATTCACACTTAAGATCAATCTTAGTGCTTCGTGAAATCGGCCCCAGTATCACTATAGTGATTTGTATTGTGACATCACACTTTGCTTAGCAATTATGATTGATTCACATTTAAGATTAATCTTAGTGCTTTGTGAAATCACTCTCGGTTTATTAGAAGAAATGTACTTAGATTTGTTGCATATTTATTTAACGCGAAATGGAATGTTTGCTGTAGTTTAATGAATTCACAGTCTCTGACTCAATTTTCTCAATTTTGAGGAGAAAAATGGTAAAAAGAAACTTTACTAGTAAACTTTGCATAGGCAGTGGCTTTTTACATTATGGTATTCCGGAGGTTGCTTGGTCGAATCCCGCTTCAGTCAATTTTTCTTTGTCCACTTTTTCAAATTTTATCAAATTAGATTTAGTTGATGTTTTGTGTTTTTGTGTGTGTGTGTTTTTCAGTCTGCCCTGCGTCGTACGATGGAAAAACAATCCAAAAACACTCGCTTCTGCTTAATATGCAACTATGTAAGCAGGTATGTGTGATCATCAATTTGTCAGTTTCATGTCATTTTAAATTTGTAAATGTCATGCTTTAAATATTGCCAATGAATGTGCAGGCTTTATGAAATGAAATGTCTTGAATATCTTTTGTTTTGAAAATCATCTTGGATGAAAGATACATTTTTCAATGAAGTGTAACTTTTTTTCAGATTTTCAGTCCAAAAGTCAAAGTGGAATGTTAGGATGAAAGTCATTTATAATTCTTTCCATTGGTTTGTATTGGAAAACAATCTGGGGCCTTTCTCAAAGTTCCCGTTCCGGCTCTGTCTCTGGCTTTGGCTCTGGCTCCGGCTCCGGCTCTGGCTCCATTTTGTGAATCCATTTTTAAATGATGGGTATCAATTAGAGGCTTTTGGCTGTGGTCGGAAGTAGATTCTCCAGTTTGAAAAAAGAAAACAAAGCTTCATCTTCAATGAAAAACCACAACTTAGCAATTTTCAGCATATGGATGACAGAGACAAAGCCGAAGCCTGAGTCGGAGCCGAGCTTTGAGAAAGGCCCTGGCTATTATTATGATGAGGTAGACTATGATTTGAAATCCAACTTTTAATCTCAGGATAATTGAGCCTCTGACGTCTCGTTGCTCCAAGTTCCGCTTCAAGCCTCTCTCTGATGAGGTTCAGCGGAAGAGACTCCTGCATATCTGCGGCAAGGAAGGCATAACATGTGAATACGAGGTAAAAACAAGAACATTCCTTGTGCTTTAAGACTTTCAATTTAAAGGTATATTACATGATTGGTAAAGTTCACCGAACAGCACTCACATTTTGTCCGATCCAGCATGTACATGACATGATAAACCTGTGAAAATTTGAGCTCAATCGGTCATCCGAGTCACGAGAAAACACCGAAATCCCGACTCAATCTGTTTTATAAAACACAAAGAATGATTTTGATCTTACACAAGATCAAAACTGTTTTGGGTCTTTGTTTAAATATTTTCTGGATAAATACACCATTTCAGGCGGAAATGTTTTAACTGTATGTTTCTACCACTACCATCTTCATACCCTGAAAGTTATACGTAAATCTGTGAACATTTCTGTTTGGGTATGTTACCAATCCTGTACTGTACCTTTAAGACTTTAAATTCAAGTAGTTTTGAGCCTGTGTATGAGAAGGATTTTCGAAATGTTATTTAATCTCGGAAATCAAAGAATTCAACCGGCCTGTTATCATTCCCTTCTGAAGGTATTGAGTGCCATCATCAGTACTTCAGAGGGTGATTTGAGAAAAGCGATCACATTTTTGCAGAGTGCTGTCCGACTCAGATCCGACGAGGGTATCGCGGTGAACGACATCTATGAGATCGGCGGGGTAAGTGAAAGGGGCTGGACAAAATCTCGTCCGACAATGGGCAAGAACTTTCAAGTAGGCTTCATGCTTTTGCCCTTAATTAATTAATTAATATTTTTGCCATAATAATAATAATTTGGGAGGCTAATCATCCTAACTCGCAGTTGGGGTGCTGAATTGCGAAGGATGCGGCTTCAACGTGATCGAGTTGCCAGCATTCATTAGAGCCCTCGGCTGCCAGCCACATCAACCCATATATGATCACAGAGCACAGCCTGAGATTAAAAGTGTTTGATTTTAGTGGAGAGAGGAAAACCGGAGACCCCACAGAAAAAAAAAACCCCTCTTGTAGCATAGTAGCACGTTTCGATTAGCATGTTCTAGTCCACATTACTGCAACATGCATCAAGGTTGACGGAGACCGTACAAGAAGTGCGAAAGAAATAGAAGTGCGAAAGTATGAACGATTCTTACATGGTGTTTCCGCAAACCAATCCATGTATAAATGATTCTTCCTTCCTTCACCATAAGGTTATTCCCGATGACATCATGTCCAACGTGATGGCAACGTGTTCGTCCGGTTCCTATGAAAAGCTGGAAAGGACAGTGCAAGACCTGTTAAGAGAAGGCTACGCAGCAACACAAGTCATCACTCAGGTATAGGCCCAAGAATCAGCTTCACGTTTATACCCTTATATTGTCGTTTTGGACCAGTGCGATTCTTCAGGGTCCTATAAATATTCCAATAAGGGTTACTCTGGCTTTGTACACTGTGCTACCGATGTATACTCCAAACGATTTCTAAAAGTGTTCCGAGGATGTTATCATTAATTTGTGAAAATCATTTTTATTGGCCAATTAAATGAATGCTGTGACTGTCCTTGTTTATTAAAGGTACATTGTACTATCATACTTCGTTCGGTAGCATAGTGAAATCTTCTAACAGAAATCTTCACAGATTTACCTATAACTTGCAGGGTATACAGATAGTGGTGGTAGCAACAAATTGTTAAAATTGTTCTGCCTGAAATGCTGTATTTATCCAGAATAGAGTAAAACCAAGACCAATTTTGATCTTTGGAAGATCAAAAATCTTGTGAAATAATTGTTATAATACAGTAGACGTTTTTCACCGATTTCTCAAAAAGTGGGTGCCGTATGGGACTGGGAATTTCAAAGATGACTGTTATTGTATCTTTCTTGATATTTTTGCCCACGAATCTGCGTTTCTTTGACTACAAAAACCAAAGTATGAAATTACCGTTAATTGACAAATGGTGTTTCTTCTCAATCTTTGCAGGTTTTTGATCTGGTGATCAACAGAGATGACTTGACGGACACGCAGAAATCGGCCATTACGGAACGCATAGCGATTATTGATAAACGGCTGTGTGATGGTGCGGATGAGTACCTCCAAGTCATGGATATCGTGACCCATATGATGGGTCAGATTTGTCAAGTCTGAGCTCACAAGGCGGCCATCTTTGTTGTCAAGATGATGAACATTTTAGGTCAAGTCCGACTCTCTGTCACAGATACCCTACCGTGCCCTAAAATCATGATCACAGTAAACGCGTGCCACAGAAAATCCACATGGACAGCAATGCTAGGGGACGTCTATGCAGTCATCAGCCAATGAAATGACTGCAATGAGATTTTTTGGTTCTAGTTTCGAAACGTGCCACTTGTCATTAAAGGACCGATAGTGCGACCAATGCCATCACGTGTCTCCAATAAGTGGGTATTTTTTCATCTTATTTGACACATAGCGGTGGAAACGTGCAAAGGAGAATATTGATGTTCTGCACCAAATGAGATAACAAATACCCCCTGAACATCATGTGTAAACATTGGTCGCACAATCAGTCTATTTTTGTTCTTTGATAGTTAAGTTCATTATATATTTCCCGTGTAGTTGGTAAACCAGTTAAATATCCTTAACTGAGACGAAATGTACTGGCTTGTGTATCAAAATAAATTTATTCGTGAAATAACCACAAGGGAAACTGACTGAGTTATTTTAAGTCATTGAAAAGTGAACAAAGAAAAATTGACTGGAGCGGGATTCGAACCGGCGACCTCCTGAATACCGTACAGGCGCTCTACCAACTGAGCCATCCAGCCCCATCAATTTTTCTTTGTTCACTTTTCAATGACTTAAAATAACTCAGTCAGTTTCCCTTGTGGTTATTTCACGAATAAATTTATTTTGATACACAAGCCAGTACATTTCGTCTCAGTTATGAGTTAAGGATATTTAACTGGTTTACCAACTACACGGGAAATATATAATGAACTTAACTATCAAAGAACAAAAATAGACTGATTGTGCGACCAATGTTTACACATGATGTTCAGGGGGTATTTGTTATCTCATTTGGTGCAGAACATCAATATTCTCCTTTGCACGTTTCCACCGCTATGTGTCAAATGAGATGAAAAAATACCCACTTATTGGAGACTGTGTGGAGGGAAAGGCAAAATCATACATGTAGCCGTGTTACACAAATCAGGAGAGCGGACCCAAATGGTCTTACCACAATGCCAACAAAATGACGGACACATACAAAGTTATAGAGTCATCTTGGTTTTCTAATTCTACCTCCATGACAGCTCAGAAAAAGGAAAACCGGACAGCTCTCTTAGAAGTTTAAAGAGCTTTATATTAGTGTGATCGAGCTCAAAAAAACTTCAAGAGGCATAGTATAGTTCTTTAGATGGTGGAAGGTGGGGGGGGGGAAGGGTGGAGGGGGGGGGGGTTTGGAAGAAAGGTATAGGGATGGGAGAGGGTCGTGGTGAGAAGGAAAAAAAAGGCGAGGAAAAGTGCCCGCACCAGTAGTCTAACAAACTTACGACGCCCCACCATAGCTAAACCACAGGCAGTGGACAGGGGAGGGGGGGGGGGGGGGGAGAAGGAAGGGAAACCAGCGGAACTAACATGATTTATAGTATCGAAAACAGCCGACCGACATTCCAACTGAGAAGAACAGGGTTGTTCTTCTGCCTCAATTTCTACCTCCATGCTTGAAAAAAGCAGTCAGAAAATATCAATCAACCAGATCAACACAAAATCATACCAGTGGAACGCTAGTAAAGAAGGAAAGAGGACGGGAAGAAAAGAACTTTAAAGAACAACTTTATTCCGGTGATAATATGCTGAGCCCTTTGTTTGTATCCTTTTACGGGGGGTTCAAAGCATATTTTCTGTGCTTTTTGTTGCACGTGTGTAAAGGGGGAGCAAAATCATACATGTGGCATGTGAAAAGCAAAAAAGGAAAGGCAGGTCCCATTCGTCTATGAAACCACAGGGCAGACAAATTGATGGATAATATATAGGGAGACATCTTACTTTGTGTGTGGAGGGAAAGGCAAAATCATACATGTAGCCGTGTTACACAAATCAGGAGAGCGGACCCAAATGGTCTTACCACAATGCCAACAAAATGACGGACACATACAAAGTTATAGAGTCATCTTGGTTTTCTATTTCTACCTCCATGATAGCTCAAAAAAAGGAAAACCGGACAGCTCTCTTAGAAGTTTAAAGAGCTTTATATTAGTGTGATCGAGCTCAAAAAAACTTCAAGAGGCATAGTATAGTTCTTTAGATGGTGGAAGGTGGGGGGGGGGGGAAGGGTGGAGGGGGGGGGGTTTGGAAGAAAGGTATAGGGATGGGAGAGGGTCGTGGTGAGAAGGAAAAAAAAGGCGAGGAAAAGTGCCCGCACCAGTAGTCTAACAAACTTACGACGCCCCACCATAGCTAAACCACAG
>CAXARH010000131.1:0-38545 GCA_963971285.1 Astropecten irregularis | reverse complement strand
GTGCTTCCAAATGTGACAGTTGTGTTTCGTTGTTGTTTTTATAATATATGTGATTGTATGTAGTGTTCCATTTGTTAATACAAGAAGTGCAACCCTTAAAAGCATGGAGGTTGCCTAGCAACAACCACATGCTGAGAGGAACCCTGGCCTTTATTATATTAGCCACTGACCAGTTGACCACACATTCCTAAGGCTCACTTACCACCCAGTAGTCAGCTCGGTCAGACCTCTGTACTTTTTGTTCCTGTATGCTGTAATTCTAAAAGAGCTAGGCCACTACAAACACCTGCATTGTATGAGTACCAGATTCATTCTTACATTATGTGAATTGTATATAAACTTAAGGTTGAGTTATGCGTAATTTTAATTAGTAAAGTCATTATCATTATTTTGTGGATTGACACTGTGGATTACATTGTAAATGGAGTAATGACAACTGTTCACCTGCGCATTACAAGGATTTCCTATTTGTCTTACTTTTTGAATGTAACTTTGATTTATGGCATTACCACAGAAGAAGTTGTTAAACTTATTAAGATATTCCTGATAGTTAGTTTCTTTACTTTTATTCTGATTTAATTGCATTTGATTGTTTGCTTAGATAATTGTTTTATCACTACACGTACATGTATATAAACCTAGTAGTGTGAACTTCATAGGTCTTTTCAATTTCGTTCATTAATAGTTATGTGCACACATGTATTGTACACTGTAGTTGAAAGCATGGTGAAGCAGCATGGTGATCAAATTACTTTCCCTCTTATCTTTACTACTGTTGTCTTATATGAAGGGTTACATGAACAGGTGGCTGTGTACATGGTCAGTGTAGCAGTAGAGCAGGTCTTACTGTGGAATGTTAATTACTTTATCATTGGACATGCTGAGTGTAATGTTGGTAGTTAGGAAGTGGATATATCGATTCTTATGTTGAAAAGCACAGCATACATCATCGATATTGTGTACCTTTAGCTTAGTGGCTGTGTGAGTTAATCTTAGCAATTGATATGTGATCAGTACAGCATTGCCAACACACACATATACACACACAACTTGGGAGAGGACTGTTCAGTGTTTGTTTATATTCACCCTTGAACTGTGTTGGCGTAATTATGGACTGTTGGAACTGCCCATTTATTTATGTATAAGGAGTTCAGTACATGGACTTATATGATGTTAAAGGGTCCATGTAGTGCTTTTTTCAGTCAGGTTATTTTATTGCCTTCAGACAGAGAATATACCTACAGATAACGAATGGCAAGTCTTATTTTGGTTTCAAACCACCATTTGGTTTTCGTTTTAATGGCTTTGCAAAATGGGAGATTTTCATGCATACTCATGTGGGGAACCAACAGCAAAAATATAATGAAAAAACATAAACAACGAAGAGGCAAACTTGACCCACAGAAATGGTTTGGCAAAAAAGTTACACCGCCTGTTGAGTGAAAGGAACATATTCAGCACACAAAACCTATTAAGGAGGAAAAGGTCTGTCAGAAAACCTACAAAACAACCACAACTTGTTGTGCACAAATCAATTGGGTTACTGCTCTCAGTTCCCCAGATGACATCACAGTTTTGCTCATGAATATGGAAATGCTAATTAGCATACAAACCAAAAAACCTGTTTTTAACCCTGAATCAGTGTGAGGAAGTAGGTAAAATCAAAGGCCCATGTAACAATTTATTTGTGGCACATGTTCAAGCCATACAAATCCCTATTGCACAGACCCTTTAAGTTTATAGCTAAGTTGTTGGTATATTTTGCTCTATTACTAGGCCTACCAATGATTTAAGGCTAGGATGTATGTATTCCTCCATGGAATAACTCCCAGAGAGTGCTAAAGTAGCAAACGTATGGGTTTCTTACACTTGTTATTTGCCTATTTTGTATTTACTTATGCATTGTTTTTATTATTCATTTCTGAGTTTCTTATGTTTTCTTATGATTTTGGTTTCTCTTCTTTTGTATTCTTTACAGTCAGTGTGCTGGCCTTTTTCTTTTTCTTAAGTTACTTTATTGTGTTCAAAGTGTGGAAAATAAATAAATCTTTATTCTTGCAACAAAGAATCATCCCTATTTCACATATAACTGTGCCAAACTTAAATTTGTCTAGATGTTTAAGTCAGTAAAGCCTTTTTCTTCTGATCAACGGTCTCTATTGCAATGAATGAATGCAATGAATTTTTTGTCGACGTGTCGTTTGGATTTTTGGCTATATTTTGTGTCTTTTATACACCATTCTGGAGTTGCTCACCAATTGTTTTACGCCTTCTTAAGCACTGCCTGTCAGTACAAAACACTTATTGGAATCGGGATGATTTTGTTAATCAGCCTTATTTAAGGAGAGATATTTTGTCCGACTTTCCCACAATTACCTTTCTGCAGTGAAATGATGCGTATGAGGTGTTTTATGTGTTTTACTGCATAGTCGAGTACATTAATTTGGTCCTGATCCCTGCTTATTTCATGCATGTTAAGTATATTATGTCAGATATTTCATAGTCAGATAGTGTGGTATTATGAAATTTATCTTTAGGTTTATCTCCTTATGTGTTAATAATGTCCATATTTAACCTTTATAGATTGCAGCTAAATTAGTAAGCTTGTTCGGTAACAGGTTATCTCGCCTCCTAAGTTAAAGGCCTAGCAGATTCGCCCCTTACCGACTCGCCCCAGTATTACCACCTCGCCCCTTGCCAACTCGCCTCCTGACTGACTCGCCCCTTACCGGCCAACTAGCTTGTTACTTTCCCTATTGTTATGGTGGAGGTACGAAACAAAGAAAGAACAAGCTAGCGTAACTGATTTATTATTAGTAGAGCTGCAGTTTGAGATGAATGTGTTAAAGGTAGTATCATACTTTGGTAGCACACCGAAATAGAAACCTTCACAGATTGACCTATAACTTATATGGTATGGTAGAAACATACTGTTGACATTTTTCGGCCTGAAATGCTGTATTTATCCAGAAAAGAGTAAAACCAGTGACCAGAACGATTTTTGATCTTTTAAAGAGAAAATAAAAGAGGAAAGACCTAAGAAATACTGTGGCCGTTTTCACTGTTTTCTCAAAAAGTGAGCAACGTGTGGGACTGAAATTTTCACAGATGACTGTTATACTGTATTTTCCGTGATATTTTTGCCCATGAGTCTGTACTTCTTTGACAAAAACCAAAGTATGTTAATACCGACCACCTGTCTGCATATTGCTGGAGCATGAGCCAGAAGTTTAAGTACATGAGTTGGCTGCATGTCTGTGGAATGTGACCTCAGAGGTGGCTAGGTCTATCAAGTTATAAAGTTACATGTATGTTCCCCTGGGGCGTTTGAATGATTTCTCAGTGTGTTGGCCACACCAATGTAATGTCTTGTTTTCTCTATCTCTATTATTACTCTTATATATTCTTGTATTGTTCAGTTAACACTTTCTTATAATATATTAGCAAAGTGAACCGACACTTTCATTCATATTCCATTCATAGTCTTCATAGTCTGAAATTAAAGGTACGTAATATCATACTTTGGTTTTTGTCAAAGAAATACAGAATGGGCAAAAATATTAAGGAGGGCACAATAACAGTCACCTGTGAAAATTTTAGTCTCTCACGGTGCCTACTTTTTGATCAAACAGAAACGGCCACAGTATTGTTAAAATCATTTCACAGTTTTTTTTTTAATCTTTAAAAGATCAAAAATGCTCGTCTGGGTAAATACAGCATTTCAGGCAGAAAAAGTTTAACGGTATGTTTCTACCATCACCATCTTACACCCTGTAAAAAAGAAGGGATGTGAAACTTCAGATTTAAATCTGAAATTCGGTTTTTTTGTTTGTTTAGATTTCCCCCCAGAATTTCAGCTTGTTTGTACGCCTGCTCTGTACAAAAGTATAGAAACTTTTAAATTTCAGTATAATTCCAGGGACCAATTTCACTAACGCTTTGCTGAAGCCCAAATCCATCGCTTAATGAGAAATCGATCGCTACTTTGCTTGATTTCGGCTTTAGCGATGATCGCAAAGCGCTAGGAAAATCGGCCCTTGGTATAGGTAAATCTGTGAAGATTACTGTTTCGGTATGCTTCCAAAGTATTTGAATTGTAGGGTTATTAGTAAATACATGTATAAGGGAGACTGTGTGGAGTCAGTGGTATCATCCTTCCTCCGTGGTGGCATGAATAATTCATGCAGTGGATGGGAACGATTATGATTATGATAATATTTTTTCAGTAAAGATTGCGTGCTAAGATCACAATCCTATATATCCCAATTTGCAAAGAAGTCATTAATTCATTCATTAAAATTTATTGTCCACGTAAAAACATGCACAGTAGCCTTGTCTTTGAAAATAAGGAATACTTCCATGTACTCGTGTGTCTAAAGGGTCGCACATTTGAGGATATGGTTACTGCTTACCCACAGCATAAATAAACTGTGGCTGTTCGGGGTCATGTGGTTCAAGAACGTTCAAATTTCATTTTCGAAGGAAGAGCGTTATCACGTGAGCATTAAGGAGAGACCTCTTCAACATTGTCTGTACATTGTGCAGGAAATGAAAGCCACATACTATACTACACGAAATGCATTTTGCACGTAGGCCCTACAGAATCATACGACCCGTTGTCATGGCACCCAAAGGGAAGTGGTTAACATCCGCCCCCCCCCCCCCCCCCCTAAAAAAAACACCCCCAAACTGCTAGAATTATATTCTATGCGTTTGCACTGGTCTTTTGTACATTTGACATGGGAGTAAGTTTGCAATGGTTTTGTTGTACAATAACAGGGACCATATCACGGGACTGCTGATGAGATTTACCCAACAGGAATCACACAGGCTGGAGATACCGTAAGTACTTTGAATATACTTTGTGATTCCATAACTGTGCCAGACAGAAACCTAAACAGAAATGTTCACAGATTTACATATAACTTTCAGGGTATGAAGATGGTGTTGGTAGAAACCTACCGTTAAAATCTTTCCTCCTGAAATGGTGTATTTATCCAGAAATTTGTAAAACAATCACCGAAAATCTTTTTGATCTTTTAAAAGATCAAAAATTTAAGAGAAAAGACTTAATAAATACTGTGGCCGTTTTTCACGATTTTCTCAAAAAGTGGGCACCGTATGGGACTAAAATTTTCACAGATGACTGTGACTGTATCCTCCTTGACATTTTTGCCCATGAATCTGCATTCCTTTTACAACAACCAAATTATGATATCCCTTTAAAGACATACGCATAATAATGATTGAATATTGCAACGTTTGTCGTGCCATAATATGGCCATGGAAAATGTATAACCTCACCGGGCAATGCATATGGCAGACGATTATCTCATTCCTCTTTACATGGGTGAATATAAACAGGAAAAAAGTCCAATGTGGTCGAATTACAAACAGGTTATTCGGGAATGTGAAATGTATAAGGATTGTTACATGATGTAAAATGTATTAAACCTATACAATGAAAAGTTGGATTAGGTAATGTACACTAGTCTTGACAATCTGGACCAGAGTCCCTATTTTGAAGGACTCGGACTCAGACTCGGACTCGGACAGTAAGAACTCGGACTCGAACACTAGGGACTGAGTTTCCTCAAGTACTCGACCTGAGTCTGCCCAAGACACTAACAATTGTTAGCTTTATTTTTATACCACGATGCATTTTTTCATGAACATAGTTTGAAAGCATAACTTCCTACATTATGTATCGCATATGAAGGAAGCTAAAGTACAGTGCTAGGTACCCGGAATCACCTCTTTCTATAAAGGTGAAGGTCGATACAGAGCCCCTAAAGGGACGGGAGAAAAATAAAAATTGGGGGAAAAAATGTGATGAAAAAAACATTCGGCGAGTAAAAATGGGAAGGAGTGTGTGGAGAGGACAGAGCAAATCATAAATGTACATGTGTTCCACAAATAGGAGAACGGACCCAATGGTCTGGCCACATAGGGAGTAAACTTGGTTTACTATTTCTACCTCAATGATAGCGCAGGAAATTTGAAAGACCGGACTGCTCTCTTAATTTTGTATTAGTGTAACCAAGCTCAGAAGAACTTGTAGAGGAATATATATTTTAAAGAGGTGGATGGTCGGGTGGGGTAGGGTCAGGGGTGGGGTGGTTTGTTAAAGAGGGAAAGGGGAGGGAATGAAGAAAAAGGGGGAACGTACGTAGACTGAATGACGGGATTGGGGAAATAGTGATGGAAGGGAGGGGATGGGGGTAGTATAGTCGCTTTAATATGCCTTTTGAAGTTCTTTTGAGATTTTCGTTCAGGCCGAATTAAAACAAAAATCACGCCGAATTGTGTTTTTTTTTCACGCCGAATGTTTTTGTGTTCACGCCGATTTTTGTTCACGCTGACTTTTGTTTTGGCCCGTCCCTTCAGGGGCTCCGTAGGTCGAACTGAGATAAAATCAATAATGTTGTGCCTCAGTTTGCCATTAAAGTGAGTTACGGGGAAGCACCAGGTATGGAGGCACTCAGGACCTACGCCGACTTGGAGGAAGCCTTGAGGGTTGCTCGAGTTGTCTACGACCACTCACAGGCGAGGATGGTCAACAAGACGAAAAAGGTCCGAAGGTCCAAGCCAATGAATACAGCAAGAGCATCGAAACCAGACACCAACGGGAAAACATCGTCTCATCACCGAAAGCATAGCCTGAAAGGCCGTAAAGATTCGCCAAAGAGGTATGAGAGACACTTTGTGTTTAGAAGCTCCACGACACTTAATACGTCGCCTCGAAAATAATTTTGAGACATCACAAGCCCTTTTGGGTTTGGGATGTCATATCCTTTGGAGCCCTCAATGCTTCCACTAAATCAGCACTCAATTTAACTGCACTACGTTGGTTCATGGTGACTTTTGGAAAATACTATACTATTTCTAAATACATTTTATATACGATATCACCGGTTACTGTTTCCTACGCTCTCAGGGGAGTTTGTTAGAAATCAATTAGCAGTAAGTACGTACATTTTGGCCTCAAGTTTGGACAGTCACTGTAATCGTCGGGAATAGATTTACAAAACTAAGATTAAAATTGACCAATTCCGTTGGAACATGTTGACATTTATCCAAGCATCATGAAGCATTTTGTTAAGAAGAGGTTATTTGCTTCTATGGTTGTAGTGTTGAGAAGACGGTTGAGAATGTAAGCACCCAGATTTTCATACGTACTCCATTGGCATCCACTATCTGTCTCCAACTTCAATCGTCCACCTCGATATTAGCAGTGAAGGAAATGATACAAGAGAAACTCCGAATCGAAGCTACAAAGCAGCATCTCTTTACCAAGAGTGGATTTGAGGTATGCGACAATTAACAGAGCAAACAATTCACAGATTCCGTAGCAATAAACAAAAACAAAGCAACAAGCATGTAAATCTTCCAGTGTTCACGACAATCGACTCAATCGATTCAATTCTTGCTAAAATTGAAATTTTAACTTGATGTTTTCATTTCTTTTACAAACAGCTTTGCGATGCCCTTTCCTTAGCAGATCAAAGCGTTGACCGAGATACCAATTTAGATTTACGTCTCACGCCTGGATTGCTGGGCGGTGCCAATGAAAAGGACACACCAGGTAATAGTTTGATTAAATTTGCTTTCCGCCTGCATTTTACATTTGTACTCGCTCAAATTGTCCCTTTTGCTGAAATTTCACTTTGAAAATGTCATAATTTTTTTCTATTTTTGACAACACTAAGAGTGTTGACTTTGACTTTATATTTCCTTTGTGACTTGGGCCTCATACACGTCAAAAACTGCTGTATTCAACATGTCTTCAATTTGAAAATTTCCTAAGACGTTTGAAAGCCTGACTAAAAAGTACATGTATGACCCATTACATAGGCCTATTGATTTTTGTGATTGTAGTTCTATAGTATAATACGTGAAATAAAATGATAATTGGTGAAATGTACAAAGACTACATTGTAACATTTGAAGAGAATGAAATGGGTACTATTGGCAGACATCGAACGAGCTTAACATCAGACAGATGAAAATTAATGTAATCACGGCAAAACGTTTTATTATTGCTAAACAACATTCAAAGGAGCAATTGAATCTTAAACCTGGACAGCTATTGAAATGCAGCATTGGGGTAAATGATTTATATTAGAAGACTTCCGTGGAACTTTTGAAAAGCTTTTATTTTCTAGTTTATTCCATTGTAAATAGCATAGCACGTGCAATTCCAACCACATGAAGGTGCATATGTCACTTTGTGAGAAAACTGTTCTGGGTAAGGACCAATGAATGGCTTGTTGGATTTACGATACTGCTTTACCATCTCGATTATAGGGCCGAGCGAGCAACGTACATCTGAAGCAAGTGCGAGTGGGCACGATGTTCCTTCACCAAGCAACGATCCTACGGATGTGGAACCGTCTGACTCTGGCCAAGGTATATACAATTATATAAACACTCTGCACTATGAGATTGCAAAACCTGACAGTAAAAGCAAAATCTAGTCTGGCCAATGGTTTGTAAACCAAAGAAGGTTTTCACTATTTTCTCAACTGGTAGGCACCGTATGGGACTGAAAATTTCACAGATGACCGTTACTGTATCTTAAGTTTCTTAATATTTTTGGTCACAAATCTGCCTTCCTTAACAATAAAAAACCAAGTATGAAGTTACCTTATGGGCGCTAGGTTCAAATTGTGGCCGAATTTACCACAAAATTTAAATTTTAATCCTTATTAGCTGTTTTACAAAAGATTTAGGAAACTTTTCTAAAATACTCTTTAGTTCAATTTTAAAACACGAAAAACCAAAAAAATCCACCGATGAAGTAATGCACGTTAGCTATAGTCGGGATACTAACCCATATCAATTGTCTACCACTTCTTCCGAATTAATTAATATGTATTAAAATTCACACCATGGTTTGGATCAAATTGGCCAAACTTAGAGATCGGACCTAACGATTTTAACCAAACGTGACTTCAGTGTAGCAAATACTTATATTCAGGAAAAATTACGAAATCAACAACCGGAAGTGCCCCGCCACCAAGAAAAGATTCTACCAATTCAGGCAAAGATATTACAACTAGTCCTGGCGATGCCAGTTACTTTGGTTTGTTCTCTGGTTTTTTTGTAGACCCATTTTGGATTGATTTCAATTCTGAACTATTACCTGCAAATTATATTAAAATGTTTCGAAAACAAATCGACTCATGGGGAGGTTTTGCATTCTCCTGTTGCCAAACAGAGCACATTGTTCGAAACGTCGAACTTTGTTTCAGATCCTCCATTACCTACTCACAGAAGAATATAACTTGCTGCTACCGCAAACATTTTTTTTGTATTAAAAAATAATTTGGAAATGAATTCACGATGGCGAGGACACGAGTTATTTATAAGCAACATATCATGTCATTTATACAGTCTGACTGGGTGATTTTAGAATCTCATGATTTGGCCGACAGTTTACTTTATTTATTTGTAATTATTGATCGATCAAAAATGTTATGTATCTTATTGTGTCTATTTTACTTTACTGTAAAAATGTATTTGAAACCTTGATAATTCTTCATGTAACGTTTAAATAAAATATCCTTGACAACTATCCTGTCATTTCTCATTACAGAAGCTGTTGATTCCAGCCTGCCAGTACACATGTCAGACTGGAATAGAGACCATGTAAGACGCTGGTTACTCAGTATTGATATACCAAATGATATCGCCAATAAATTTTACAAGGAAGAGATCAACGGTGCTGTACTGGAAAAGTACACAGAATCCGACCTCTCGAAAGATTTCAAGATGACTAAAGGGACTTTGAGACGGATTCTACAATGCAAAACGGAATGGTTAGAATCTGAAAGCCAGCCAGCAAGGAAAAAGACACACAAACCTGGTACGACTGTATACATTGCGATGAATATAGCCCTTTAAAGGGATTGCATACGTTCGGTAATTTGAGCCTACTGTTTGTTTCAAACCAATATAATTGAGTATATATACCATAAAACTAACCTGTGAAAGTTTCAATTCAAAAGGTGGTAGCGTTTTTGAGATTTTGGCGACAAACTAGAGCGGTTATTTCACGCCAGACAACAGTTAGTCAATAGCCGAGAAGCGTCACGGCCATAATGGTTCTCAGATTCATAATTTTTGGAGATAAAAAGTGACATATTTTTCCATAACCGCGGTATTTCGAATTGAACGTTTCTCAATATGCATTATACTATCCAAAGCAGCTGTACTTCTCATGAATAAGTTTTCATTGCCATAAATTTTCAGAGTCATTACCAAACGTATGCAATGCCTTTAAATGTTTACTGTAATCAAATTTGGGAAAGGAGTGAAAGTGTTTTAAAATTATTGCTTAATACATTAATTAAGGACAATAAAATTTATATTTGTATGTAAGTGCTTAATATTAACGAAAAAGTTACTAAATCGATACTTGTATGCGTGCCCCTCAAAAAGTCCCCCTTGGAACCTGTCGCACGTGCCTGTATGCAACGCGTAACAAAATAATTCGGCGCGTTTGTCACCCAGTCCTAGGTTAAATATCGGTAGACGGAAGAAATAAACAATGAGGCCCTCAAATAAATTAACACAATTTAATCAATACAAAATTAGAGAAAACAATATGGTAAGGTTATTTACAAAGAGATTGTTGAAACAATCAATCAGAATTCGATCAAGCCAAGATACTTTCAAATCACTACTTGGAATGTCAAATCTAGGAGTCCTAAACTAAACAAATAAATCAAAATCAAACAAAATTCGAATTTTGAATTTCATGAATTAGACTCTTAACTTTCTATAGACAAATAAATAAAGTCGTCAAAAAGGAGCTCCAGTCAGGTTTGTATAATACATATAGGCCTAATCCACGCAACAATAGCTTGTGACGTCACCTGTTGGATGTTTGGCGCTCTGAAACCCTTGTAGACAAGATACATTCATGTTCATTCAGTTGATTGTGAATCACAATTGTCAGATGTCTTAATGTCAAAGATCAGTTGCATGGAAAATGCATCGATGGTTGTGCCTGTGTTAAAGGCGCCAGGTCCCAATTTGACCAATTTCACTGACCAATTTAGATTTGAAACCTATAGAAAGATATTTCCACGTAAGATAAAAAGATAAAAATGTCTGCTGGTTATAAAGGCATTTGACATAGCACGTGAGATATCGTTGGGATACTGACCGAAATTGAGTTTTTGAAATTTCACTTTGAACATTTTATGAATTTCCTTTTAACACTCAAGAGTTTTATCTTTTACTTTAATTTCGTTTCGTGACTTGGGCCTAATACCCTTCTTACACCTCTGTAATCAAGTTGTCTTTTTGAACATTTCCTAAGACGTTCGAAAGTCTGACTAAAAATAAGACCTGTAACATATAGATTTTAGTGATTATAATACTATACTATAAGAGAAATAAATGGGTATCATTCGCAGACATTCTCAAACGAGCTGAACATCTAACGGATCAAAATTAATGTAAAGCTTTATATTTTTGTTAAAAAACATTCATGCGGAGTGCAATTGAATCTTAAGCCTGGACACCTATTGAAATGCAGCATCGGGCTAAAACTATTGATATTAGAAGACATCCGCTGGAACTTTTGAAAAGCTTTTTTTTTTTCTAGTTTATTCCATTGTAAATAGTATACCACGTGCAATTCCAACCACATGAAGGTGCATGTCACTTTGTAAAAAAACTGTTCTGGGTAAGCGACCATTGAATGCCTTGTTGGATTTACGATACTGCTTTACCAATCTCGATTTCAGGACCGAGCGAGCAACGTACACTTGAATCAAGTGCGAGTGGGCACGATGTTCCTGCACCAAGCAACGATCCTACGGATGTGGAACCGTCTGACTCTGGCCAAGGTATATACAATTATATACACACTCTGCACAATGAGATTGCAAAACCTGACAGTAAAAGCAAAATCTAGTCTGGCCAATGGTTTGTAAACCAAAGAAGGTTTTCACTATTTTCTCAACAGGTAGGCACCGTATGGGACTGAAAATTTCACAGATGACTGCTACTGTTTCTTAAGTTTCTTAATATTGTTGGTCACAAATCTGCCTTCCTTAACAATAAAAAACGAAGTATGAAGTTACCTTATGGGCGCTAGGTTCAAATTGTGGCCGAATTTACCACAAAATTTATATTTTAATCCTAAATATCTGTTTTACAAAAGATTTAGGAAACTCAGTATTGATATACCAAAATAATGATATCGCCAATGAATTTTACAAGGAAGAGATACACGGTGCTGTACTGGAAAAGTACCCAGAATCAGACCTCTCGAAAGATTTCGAGATGCCTGAAGGGACTTTGAGACGGATTTTACAATGCAAAACGGAATGGTTAGAATCTGAAACCCAGCCAGCAAGGAAAAAGACACACAAACCTGGTACGACTGTATACATTGCGATGAATATAGCCCTTTAAAGGGATTGCATACGTTCGGTAATTTGAGCCTACTGTTTGTTTCAAACCAATATAATTGTATATATATACCATAAAACTAACCTGTGAAAGTTTCAATTCAAAAGGTGGTAGCGTTTTTGAGATTTTGGCGACAAACTAGAGCGGTTATTTCACGCCAGAGAACAGTTAGTCAATGGCTGAGAAGCGTTACGGCCATAACGCTTCTCAGATTCATAATTTTTGGAGATAAAAAGTGACATATTTTTCCATAACCGCGGTACTTCGAATTGAACGTTTCTCAATATGCATTATACTATCCAAAGCAGCTGTACTTCTCACCAAGTAAGTTTTTATTGCCATAAATTTGCAGAGTCATTACCAAACGTATGCAATGCCTTTAACTTTGTATAGACAAATAAATCAAGTCGTCAAAAAATAAATAATGTATAATACATATAGGCCTAATCCATGCAACATAAGCTTGTGACGTCACCTGTTCGATGTTTGGCGCTCTGAAACCCTTGTAGACAAGATACATTCATGTTCATTCAGATGATTGTGAATCACAATGTCAGATATCTTAATGTCAAAGATCAGTTGCATGGAAAATGCATCGATGGTTGTGCCTGTGTTAAAGGCGCCAGGTCCGAATGTGACCAATATCACTGACCAATTTAGATATGAAACCTATAGAAAGATATTTCCACGTAAGATAAAAAGGAAAACGTCCGCTGGTGATAAAGGCAGATTGACATAGCACGTGAGATATTGTTGGGATACTGACCGACATTGAGTTTTTGAAATTTCACTTTGAACAATATGATTTTACTTTTAACACTCAAGAGTTTAATTTTTTCCTTTCATTTCATTTCGTGACTTGAGCCTAATACCCTTCTTACACCTCTTTAATCAAGTTGTCTTTTTAAAATTTTCCTAAGACGTTTGAAAGTCTGACTAAAAATAAGACCCGTAACATATAGATTTTTGTGATTATAGTACTATACTATAAGAGAAATCACTGGGTATAATTCGCAGACATTCTCAAATGAGCTGAACATCAAACAGATAAAAATTTATGTAATCACGGCAAAGCTTTATATTATTGCTAAACAGCATTCATGTGTAGTGCAATTGAATCTTAAGCCTGGACACCTATTGAAATGCAGCATTGGGCTGGATTAAACATTATAAGGAGACTTCCGTAGGAACTTTTAAATAGCTTTTTATTCTAGTTTATTCCATTGTAAATAGTATAGCATGTGCAATTCCAACCACATTAAGGTGCATGTCACTTTGGATGGAAACGGTTCTGGGTAAGCGACCAATGAATGGCTTGTTGGATTTACGATACTGCTTTACCAATCTCGATTTCAGGACCGAGCGAGCAATGTACATCTGAAGCAAGTGCAAGTGGGCACGATGTTCCTGCACCAAGCAACGAACCTACTGAATCGCAACAGTCTGACTCTCGCCAAGGTATAATACACACACTTATGTACACACTTTGCACTATGAGATTGTCAAACCTGATAGTAAAAGCCCAATCGAGTATATCAATCGCAGGACTGTCTTATGATGCATTGCGGCTTTACGTAAGATACGATGGGTTGTCCTTCGTAACTCGAGTTATGATCGATCGTAGCGCCAGAGCTCTTGGACGATATCGTGATGACTAAAGTGATTTTGAGATGGATTCTACTATGCAAAATGGTTAGAATCAGAAAGGCAACATCAGTCAAGGAAAATATATGCCTTCAAGTTTAAACGTGCTTATAGTTTGATGAGCATGGACAAAAAGATAATCCAACTTGTGAAATATATGTTGGAAGTCCGGTGCTCTGATACCTAAAGTGATAAGATACATTCCTGTTCATTTGGATTTAAAGGGACAGCTTCTATTACCAAACCAGATAAATAATAATAATAATAATAATAATAATAATACTTCCTGCCATCGTTGCTAAAAGAAAGGTTCAATTATTTTTGGGGTGGCAGTAGTTGCATTTTCAATTAAACAATTGTCTTGTTTGTTTCAAAACCTCTATTAATTACAAAAAGTATACTTGTGCTAACGTTAACCATTAAATGATTTTTGGTCGGGAAATAGATAATATGCAAATTAGGCTTGCCCTTCACCGACGTGGATGAGCACTCTATACTCAGTGCTTGTAGTACTGCAGATAGGTGAAATATTCAGAAGAATTGTGGGTTTGATGAAACAAGCATGAAACAGTTAAATACGGTGCTTGGGAAGATATTTGGCTATAGGGCCATCTCAGATTTCACCTGTGACAAAAATGGCGGCCATTTTCAAAATGGCCGCCATTGCTTATATTAATTCTTTGATTTTGTAGATTAAATCAATTCTATTGGTTGGAATGTTTTTCCTTTTGATAATAAATCATGCATCAGTAATTATACTGTCCACATAACGGTTGAAATGGCAAATAATTACTTGTTTGAGCTTAAACATGATTTATTAACATTTTTACGTCATGTTACTATTGTGATATCATAACCACTTTAAATGCCTGCCACTGTACAAAATGGCTGCAAAAATGTCTTGTAGAATATCGCATTAGCATAGCAATGGTGCTCGGTGCACTCTTTTTTGACATGTCATGTCCCCTCCCCCCACTTTTAAAAGTTGTGAACATCATAATGGTCTGCTCTCACCCCCCCCCCCCCCACCCAGTCACTTTTTTGGAAGCCCACATGATAAAATAAATGTAGCCCTAGCCAAAATGGGAGTCATGGTCTCTTGTTTGTTATTCACTTTCCTTTTCAGTAGATAAATTGTTTATCTCTTGACAACTAGTCCCTTGGTTGTTGGTATGGGATGGAGTGGGTTTTGGTGGCTAATCATGGCCATTCCTAATACACCACAGACCAAAGTTATAAACCAGACTCTAGAAACTACAGCATTTCCATACTGGCTGCTGCTTTTAAAACTACACTTAGTTTGACCTGTTCCTTGTTCTATGTAAAGACGCACACCATTTCTTGCTCCGTGATCAAATTCATAGTTTCGTGATCGATTACTGAGGGTATTCACAACATAATTGGTGAGTTTCTATCATTGTTTTATTGTTTGACACCAAATGTTGATTACTTTGAAACTTTAATTCCCATAATTTCTCTTGAAATTTTACATTTACATTTATTTTATTTTTCGGGATGAACATTACACGGAAAACAATAACAAAATGTTTACAAAAGCAAGGGAACAGAAGAATACATACAAAGAAGACATACAAAGAACAAATGAACAGTATTTAACCAGCTCCCGCTGGATTACCCAAAAGAAACATAGTTTCTGTCGAGGGGCTCTCCAACTGGTTAAACAGGGAACCATAAGAACAATAATAGATATAAATTTAATATGCATAAATATTAAGTGTTTAAACAAACTATTACTAATAATTTCAATAACAATTAAAAATAATAAAAATAATAATATTTTGTACATACATGTATTCACTTAATAAACACATAGTTAACCAATTTTCTGTTGATAATTCAAGATATGGTAATTCATGATGGCAAAAGGCTGTCTAAATGGCTTGGGAGATTGGGTCTTGGTGAAAGAGGAAATCACGTAAAGAATTAAAGAAGTCTTTGGGAGAGGATTCTAAACACAGTTTACGGAGGCTACTGGGAAGTGAGTTGAAAAATCTTGGAAAGAGTGTAAAAAGAGAACATTTCACACAGTTAGTACGACAGTTTTGGTGTTTGAAGAGCAGGGAGTCTGTTTTCCTTGTGTTGGGCTGTGGAAGAAAGTGTGACGGGATATCTATAAATCAGTTGGTGACAAATGAGACCCTAGAGTACAGGAGTCGGTTGTAGAGAGGGGGAAGTTTTAGTTTAGATAAGCGTTGTTCGTAGGAGAGGAAGGAGGCAATATTAAAGGGGAGGCAAGATTTTGTAAAGCGCCGTTGTATTGTCTCAATACTCTGGAATGTGATTTTTCTGGTGAGGTAACCAAACTGGAGATCCATATTCTAGAACAGGCCTGCAAAGAGATTGATAAAGTTTAATTAATACATCTGCATTCCTGGATTTTACTGTACGCCGAATGAAGCCGGAAAGTTTGGAACATTTGGAACGAATCATGTTGACATGATTTGTCCAGGTAAGGTCGCTTGACAAAATAACGCCTAATTAACAGGGTATTGGGGAATTGTTTCTCCGTATAATTGTCTTTTCACAAATTAGGCCTGTATGTTTTCACAATATTTACATTGTAAATGCTCCTTGTGTATAGATTAATTTGAGTGAATGTTTTAGGCGATGATTATGTTGGAGAAATACATGAGTGTTGGAAGTGGTAAATTTCCTCATAGTTATGCCATCACACAAGAGCTAGAATCCAACAATGTTGTGGTGCCCTGGACTCTACGCAATTAATAGTCCTTCGCACTTCGCGCTTTCTTTCACTTTATTCTCTCCCCCATTTTAGAAGGGATTGACGCCCTTCATTAATGATACAGATTCCACCAATCACTTTCACATATTTTGACAAAATTTTTCAGCTTTCCCATAGGTTTTATTTCACCTACAAAATCAAAGAATAAAAATAAGCAATGCCATTGGCGGGCGAGAATGGGGGATGAGAGCAGACCATTATGATGTTCCCAACTTTAAAAAGTGGGGGGAGGGGACATGACATGTCAAAAAAGAGTGCACAGAGCACTATTGCTATGCTAATGCGATATTCAACAAGATATTTTTGCAGCTATTTTGTACAGTGGCAGGCAGTTAAAGTGGTTATGGTAACATGACGTAAAAATGTTAATAAATCCTTTTTAAAGCTCAAACAAGTAATGATTTGCCATTTCAACCATTATGTGGACAGTATAATTACTGATGTATGATTTATTATCAAAAGGAAAAGCATTCCCACCCATAGAATTGATTTAACCTACAAAATCAAAGATTCAAACTAAGCAATGGCGGCCATTTTGGCGGCCATTTTGAAAATGACGGCCATTTTTGTCACAGGTCAAATCTGAGATGGCCCTATAGCCAAATATCTTCTCAAGCACCGTATTTAACTGCCTGCCAAGTTTCATGCTTGTATCATCAAACCCACAATACTTCCACCTATCTGCAGTACTATTGTGAGAGCACGTGAGAAAAAAATCACAGGTGGGATTCGAACCCACGACCTCCTGCTTACAAGTGCAGATGCCTTACCTGCTAGGCCACCGAGCTAGCTGAGGTCTCCAGGGTGAATCGAATCCAATATTTTGCTTCTTTGTTAGAGAAGCAAAATCATATATAATTATGCAAATACACTACGATGGCAAGGACACAAGTAAAAAAATAAAAAAACAAACAAACATATTTCGGATCGGTGAAAAAAATATGAATGTTCTATTTTATTTTGCACAGAAAGGACGCTGTATAATCACGGTTTGCTCGGAGAAGAGATCATACTAGAATCATCATAACCATCACTGGCTCTATTAGTACATCAGTCGAATGCGACTGTACAACTTTAATATTAAATCGATTGTTAGTTTTCTTTGAATTAATGTGATGCTTGATCTTTCTCCAAAAACAAATAGAACCTGCTGCTGCTCTGAGTGAGACCACACTAAGGAGTATCGCCTCAAACCTTGGACATGAGTGGAAGACGTTGGCCACGCACTTGGGTGTCAGAGCGGACGGGGTTGATCGGATTGAGGCCGATTATCATATAACCGAGGAGAAGATCTTCCGGATGCTGTTGAAATGGCAGCAGCAGCAGGATGGAGCAAGCGATGCTTCACTCACTCTCTGCAAGGCTCTGGAGAGTTGCGGCAGGACGGATCTCACATCTATTCTCAAAGGTAAGTGTAACTAACTGAATGAAATGTTTATTATACCGCAATAAACACCACAATCACAATCATCGCTGGCTCTGATTATAGCTCAGTCGATCCCGACTGTAATATGGAATTGATTGTTGGTTTTAATGAATGTGGTGTTTGATTTTCTTCCCAAATCAAACAGAACCTGCTGGGCATGGAGAAGAATTCAACTTGGACCTCTGTCGCAAAGAGTTTTTCCGATACTACAAAGACACGATGGGTCAACTGCCTTTAATTCCTTGGCTCAAAGCAGATTACAGCTGGATGAAGGATATGTTCGTTGATCTTACACTCAAGGAGAACAAGAGAAAGGGTGCATCGGTTTGTCCGCGTGAGATAAACTCCTATAAGGATATATTGCAGCTGCAGCGTAAAGACGATGAACAAGTCAGGGACATAATGCTGAGCGGAGTAGCAGGAAGCGGTAAAACAACCATTGCGTCGAAGATGGCGTACGACTGGTCACTACAGGATCCTGCATCACCACTGTCAAAATTTCCACTGTTGGTCGCCCTCAATCTGCGAGAACTAAAAAGCACTTCAGTTCTGATTGAAGCAATTTTCGAAGAGATTCTTTCGGAAGACACACAGGTGAGTCGTGGAGGTCTCAGAAATTACTTGAAGACACACGGTCATGAGGTCCTTGTAATCCTGGATGGTGTGGATGAATTTGCAAAAGTGGGTTCTCAGCTGCCGGCCGATGGCGATATCATGAAGATTATCAGGAGGAGAATTCTCCGTGATTGCACCCTTTTTGTGACAACGCGGCCCCACATGGTCGACACACTGAGCCGGCTGAACCCTCGGTTCGCCCATGTGAAATCCAAAGGTTTCTCGGATAAAGCAATTAAGAAATACATTAAAAGCTTTTTTCAAGCAGAGGGTGGTGAAGTTTCCCAGCAGCTATATAAATTCTTGAGACGCAGTAAAGTTCATTATGAACTGGCTCGACTACCATTGATGTTGTTGGTCATGTGTCTCATCTGGTCAGACGATCGCAAACTGCCCGGCACGCTCACAGGATTCTTCAAGGAAGCTGTTTTCTTCATCATCAATCGCCACCTCGACAAATCAGAACAACCTGGTAGCTATGACGACAAGGATCCGGCGAGTATTCTTAATGCGCTGGTACAAGATGTGGGGAAGGTAGCACTGGAGGGTCTGCTGCTTCCAGGGCAGAAATTAGTATTTGAGCGTACTGAATTTGGAAATGGCAAAGCCATTGACAAAGCTTGCAAAATTGGTATCCTGTCCCAGGAGAGGGTACGAAGTAAACTCCGGGCCGTGCAGAAGGTTACTTTCATCCATAAAACCTTCCAGGAGGCATTTGCTGGTTTCTTTTTGGCCAGTCTGGCCGAATCTGATGAAAGTGTGTTCGCTCAATACCTCACTCAAATAGAAACAGAACATGTAGACAGCCTTGAATACTTGCTGCGGTTCTGTTCAGGAGCGAGTGTGAAAGCAGCAAGAATGCTTTTGACGCGTATTGTACGTCTAGCCGATGATTCACGGTTTGTTCCGGGCAGACGATTTCCCACGTTTCTTCGGATGCATCTGGAAGCTGGGTCAGAAGAACTGTACACTATCGCCAAGCCATTGATTGCTGGGCTCCGATTCTCGTTTAACTCTTCTGATTTCTTGAACTCTGCTTTCAGATTTCTGATCGATTGTGCCTGTAAGTCTTCCACAAGTTGTCCAGAAAAAACAGCGTCATTTTGGACCGTGTTGAAGTGCCTAGATCTCACCAGTGCTACTGTGAAGGACTGGCCCGTTGTCACCTCCATCCTGGGCAATGCCGTGAATGTTACTGATTTGCGTTTGAGTCTCGAAGAAATCCCGGGTACAATGACAGACCAGGCTCAACTTGTCGAGGCGATCCGTCCGATGATGTCACTGCAGACATTAATTATCAATGGTGTTACTGTGAATAACTTGCCCCTTGTCACCTCCATCCTGGGCAATGCCGTCAATGTTTCTTATTTGTTTTTGCGTCTCAAAGAAATCCCGGGTACAATGACAGACCAGGCTCAACTTGTCAAGGCGATCGGTCCGATGATGTCGCTGCAGAGATTGAAAATCCTTGGTGTTACTGTGAATTACTGGCCCCTTGTCACCTCCATCCTGGGCAATGCCGTCAATGTTTCTGATTTGGAATTGATTCTCGAAGAAATCCCGGGTATAATGACAGACCAGGCTCAACCTGTCGAGGCGATCCGTCCGATGATGTCACTGCAGACATTGGCTATCCGTCGTATTACTGTGAAGGACTGGCCCATTGTCACCTCCATCCTGGGCAATGCCGTCAATGTTTCTGATTTGAAATTGATTCTCGAAGAAATCCCGGGTATAATGACAGACCAGGCTCAACTTGTCGAGGCGATCCGTCCGATGATGTCACTGCAGACATTGGTTATCTATGGTGTTACTGTGAATAACTTGCCCCTTGTCACCTCCATCCTGGGCAATGCCGTGAATGTTTCTGATTTGGATTTGAGTCTCGAAGAAATCCCGGGTATAATGACAGACCAGGCTCAACTTGTCGAGGCGATCCGTCCGATGATGTCACTGCAGACATTGGCTATCTATGGTGCTACTGTGAATCACTTGCCCCTTGTCACCTCCATCCTGGGCAATGCTGTGAATGTTTCTGATTTGGAATTGAGTCTCGACGAAATCCCGGGTACAATGACAGACCAGGCTCAACTTGTCGAGGCGATCCGTCCGATGATGTCACTGCAGACATTACTTATCTTTGGTGTTACTGTGAATGACTTGCCACTTGTCACCTCCATCCTGGGCAATGCCGTCAATGTTTCTTATTTGTGTTTGCGTCTCAAAGAAATCCCGGGTACAATGACAGACCAGGCTCAACTTGTCAAGGCGATCGGTCAGATGATGTCACTGCAGGGATTGAATATCGATGTTGTTACTGTGAATAACTGGCCCCTTGTCACCTCCATCCTGGGCAATGCCGTGAATGTTTCTGATTTGCGTTTGAGTCTCGAAAAAATCCCGGGTACAATGACAGACCAGGCTCAACTTGTCAAGGCGATCGGTCCGATGATGTCACTGCAGAGATTGACTATCAATGGTGTTACTGTGAATAACTGGCCCCTTGTCACCTCCATCCTGGGCAATGCCGTGAATGTTTCTGATTTGCGTTTGAGTCTCGAAAAAATCCCGGGTACAATGACAGACCAGGCTCAACTTGTCAAGGCGATCGGTCCGATGATGTCACTGCAGAGATTGACTATCAATGGTGTTACTGTGAATAACTGGCCCCTTGTCACCTCCATCCTGGGCAATGCCGTCAATGTTTCTTATTTGTTTTTGCGTCTCGAAGAAATCCCGGGTACAATGACAGACCAGGCTCAACTTGTCAAGGCGATCGGTCCGATGATGTCACTGCAGAGATTGAATATCGATGGTGTTACTGTGAATAACTGGCCCCTTGTCACCTCCATCCTGGGCAATGCCGTCAATGTTTCTTATTTGTTTTTGCGTCTCGAAGAAATCCCGGGTACAATGACAGACCAGGCTCAACTTGTCAAGGCGATCGGTCCGATGATGTCACTGCAGAGATTGAATATCAATGGTGTTACTGTGAAAAACTGGCCCCTTGTCACCTCCATCCTTGGCAATGCCGTGAATGTATCTTATTTGTTTTTGAGTCTCAAAGAAATCCCGGATACAATGACAGACCAGGCTCAACTTGTCAAGGCGATCGGTCCGATGATGTCACTGCAGAGATTGAAAATCAATGGTGTTACTGTGAATAACTGGCCCCTTGTCACCTCCATCCTGGGCAATGCCGTGAATGTTTCTGATTTGCGTTTGAGTCTCAAAGAAATCCCGGGTACAATGACAGACCAGGCTCAACTTGTCAAGGCGATCGGTCCGATGATGTCACTGCAGAGATTGAAAATCAATGGTGTTACTGCGAATAACTGGCCTCTTGTCACCTCCATCCTGGGCAATGCCGTGAATGTTTCTGATTTGCGTTTGAGTCTCAAAGAAATCCCGGGTACAATGACAGACCAGGCTCAACTTCTCGAGGCGATTCGTCCGATGGAGTCACTGCAGAAATTGTATATCCTTGGTGTTATTGTGAATAACTGGCCTCTTGTCACCTCCATCCTGGGAAATGCCGTGAATGTTTCTGATTTGCGTTTGAGTCTCGACGGAATCCCGGAAAAAATGACAGACCAGGCTCAACTTGTCGAAGCGATCCGTCCGATGATGTCACTGCAGAGATTGAATATCAATGGTGTTACTGTGAATAACTGGACCCTTGTCACCTCCATCCTGGGCAATGCCGTGAATGTTTCTTTTTTGTTTTTGAGTCTCAAAGAAATCCCGGGTACAATGACAGACCAGGCTCAACTTGTCAAGGCGATCGGTCCGATGATGTCACTGCAGAGATTGAATATCAATGGTGTTACTGTGAATAATTGGCCCCTTGTCACCTCCATCCTGGGCAATGCCGTCAATGTTTCTGATTTGCGTTTAAGTCTCGAAGAAATCCCGGGTACAATGACAGACCAGGCTCAACTTGTCGAGGCCATTCGTCCGATGGAGTCACTGCAGAAATTGCATATCCATGGTGTTACTGTGAATAACTGGCCTCTTGTCACCTCCATCCTGGGCAATGCCGTGAATGTTTCTGATTTGCGTTTGAGTCTCGACGAAATCCCGGAAAAAATGACAGACCAGGCTCAACTTGTCAAGGCGATCTGTCCGATGATGTCACTGCAGAGATTGAATATCAATGGTGTTACTGTGAATAACTGGCCCCTTGTCACCTCCATCCTGGGCAATGCCGTCAATGTTTCTGATTTGCGTTTGAGTCTCAAAGAAATCCTGGGTACAATGACAGACCAGGCTCAACTTGTCGAGGCGATTCGTCCGATGGAGTCACTGCAGAAATTGTATATCCTTGGTGTTACTGTGAATAACTGGCCTCTTGTCACCTCCATCCTGGGAAATGCCGTGAATGTTTCTGATTTGCGTTTGAGTCTCGACGAAATCCCGGGTACAATGACAGACCAGGCTCAACTTGTCGAGGCGATCCGTCCGATGATGTCACTGCAGAGATTGAATATCAATGGTGTTACTGTGAATAACTGGCCCCTTGTCACCTCCATCCTGGGCAATGCCGTGAATGTTTCTTTTTTGTTTTTGAGTCTCAAAGAAATCCCGGGTACAATGACAGACCAGGCTCAACTTGTCAAGGCGATCGGTCCGATGATGTCACTGCAGAGATTGAATATCAATGGTGTTACTGTGAATAATTGGCCCCTTGTCACCTCCATCCTGGGCAATGCCGTCAATGTTTCTGATTTGCGTTTGAGTCTCGAAGAAATCCCGGGTACAATTTCAGACCAGGCTCAACTTGTCGAGGCGATTCGTCCGATGGAGTCACTGCAGAAATTGCATATCCATGGTGTTACTTTGAAAAACTGGCCTCTTGTCACCTCCATCCTGGGCAATGCCGTCAATGTTTCTGATTTGCGTTTGAGTCTCGACGAAATCCCGGAAATAATGACAGACCAGGCTCAACTTGTCGAGGCGATTCGTCCGATGGAGTCACTGCAGAAATTAGATATCGATGGTGTTACTGTGAATAACTGGCCTCTTGTCACCTCCATCCTGGGCAATGCCGTGAATGTTTCTGATTTGCGTTTGAGTCTCGACGAAATCCCGGAAATAATGACAGACCAGGCTCAACTTGTCGAGGCGATCCGTCCGATGAAGTCACTGCAGAAATTTGCTATCAATGGTGTTGCTGTGAATGTTTCTGATTTGGATTCGAGTCTTGAAAAAGACTTTACGAAAAGAAACACATAGTCACATACCAGTCTCAACTTTTCGAGGCGATCAGTCAGAAAATGTCACGACAACATTGTCTGTTGGTCCAGTGGAATCTGAATCTGAATGTCCAGTCATTGTTCAGAGTTTATCTGACTCGGCGTCCACAGGTAGTCTTCGGGAACATGTATCACAGATACCTTGCCATTTCCGCCTGAGCGTCGTAGCAAGATGGATAGAGAGGTGACGATGGATGAATCTTCCCAGGATGAATGCCATGTTGGCCCGTTGCGTGGATCCGACCAGAAGCTGAGATATTTATCTGCAGATTGATCAGAATGGTACGAAGACATTCCTTTCGTCTTTTTGGTAAAATTCTGTCGAAGGCTCCACACTTGCAAATTGTTAAAAAAATCGGGATATGAAATCGGCGATGCCATTACAGAGATAACACAGCCTCTGTCGCAGCTGAAGAACCCCAAGGAGCTGGAACTGGGCCAATTAGGCTTGACCTCAGAGCACACCGTGCTCCACCTTAACGATGTGCTCCCATTCTTGATTAATTTGCACACCTTGGTCCTTTCCTACAACAAATTATCGCCAGAAGTTGTACTTGATGTCATACAGTGGTCACTTTCGTCATCCTCACTTCGTGTTTTGCAGCTCGGAGGGTGTACAGAGGACAGGTATCCACACGAGGCTTCAGGATTGGCAGCGAAGAGTAATCTGATCGATCTTCCGCTGGAGAGAATCACTAAAGAGTCTGAGTGTTTGAGTGTTTGATAGAGGTCTTAGACATCCATGGAAACTACCTTGGCAAGCACACGTCCCGGTTAATCGAGCTCCTGAGTGGAATACACACCTTAAAGGAAGTAAACATGGCGTCCATGGGCCTCACCGACTCTGATGCCGTCAATCTCGCTGAGGCACTCAAAGATTGTCACCAGCTGCAGAAGTTGAACCTCAGAGGGAACAACGCAGTTGATGACCAAGGTATGGAATACCTCTCCCGGATGCTGGGAGATAAACCAGGAATCCAGTCTCATGCTAAGGACAATACACACTGGCTTAGGCCTAACGTTGACCGACCATAGTTCGTGTACATACATTCTCATTCAAGATATGGTCATAGTATATTATACAGCAGTCCGACCAGACCCTAATGGAGGCATCCATGACCAGGAGTATTCCATACACGCACAACATTCACCCGCACAAATGATTGTTAATGGCCTCAGCTAGTGGCCGTCTTAAAAGCTACGTCTATATTTTCTCCCGAGACCAACAGTAACCATGTATACCTGAACAGTCTTCATTACAAATAAAGACCAAATTGTTACATGTGCAAATCTAATGGGCATGCCCTAAAAATAAATGGCTATAAAGGTAATGCATTTTTTCATGTATACGCGTGGCCACGTGACAAAACGCTCTTTCATTTATAGACGGAGTGGTAAAAAGAGATGCGAGAAAGGTTTACAATTGAATTAATCAATTGAAAAACACTGCAAGGCTTTTTTAACAAAGAAAGTACACAAAACAGGGTGTGACACTTTGTTGCCTTACACTTTTTCTCAGATTTTTGTGGCTTATTTAAATCTTGATAAAGGATGCCGTTCTTCATAAACTTTCTTGAATATCAGTGATGTTGCCGGTCACGTGCCTCCCCTTGGCAAACTGCCCGACACGCTCACAGGATTTTTCGAAAACTCTTCTTCGGTTTACCGAAGGCGCTGGTACAACTAGATCTGAGTGAGGTAGCACTGAAGGGCCTGCTCCTTCCTCGTCAGAAGTTGGTGTTTGAGACTACCGTTTTTAAACATGACAAAGTCATTGAGAGTGCTCGCAATTCTGTCCCAGGAGAGGGTACGAAGTAAACTCTGGGCCGTGTAGAAGGATAAAGAATTTTGTCTCGGTTCATTGGACAAAGTTATCACTGAGGGAACACTAGGAAAGGCTTACCTTGTCATGAAGATCTGTCAGATGAAGTCACTGAGAAATGTGTCTTTCTTCCCATCGGACACTCTTTGCATTAACCATCGTCGACGCTTCGACATTTCGGTCATTGTCAAGGGTTTAGCGGACTCGGTGTCTACATCTGGTGTTGAGGACCCCCCGGATATCTCTGCATCCCGGAGAAAGCTAACATCCCGGAACTACCAAATATGGAGGATTGTTGGGACTGGAGTCTGGAATTGCTCTGGTATGAATGTACTGGACCGCCAGATACGATTCTTTCACCGTCAGCTCTGCAGAAAAGTGAACAGGCAGTCTTCTCGTCTGCTGGTAAAATCCTTTCAAGAACTAGGCTTCATCCCTGCAAGTTGATTTATCAAGATTTAATATCGAAGGTGTCATTTATAAGGACCTCAAGGAGCTGATACTCGGCGAAACAGGATTGACCTCGGAGCACGCTAAGCTTCTTTTCATTTAAGGACAAAGCAGTACAAATGAAAAAAAAATGAAAATGTACACAGAAATCTTAACAAAACAGGAAACTCTACAATTAAAGGTAGCTTCACACGTTGGTTTTTCTCATAGAAATTCATATTCAAGGTCAAAAAATATCAAGAAAGATACAGTTACACTCATCTGTGAACTTTTCACTCCCATAAAGTGCCTACGTTTTGATAAAACTGAAAAAACGTTGACCGTTCATCATGTTTGTCAAATCCATTCACAGTCAGTTAGCGAATAAAGCACTTTTTTGGAATATTAATAGCGCCCTCTTGTTTACATCGGGTGCCAACTGCTGGCTTGCAGTTATTTTCAAATGCCGCCTGCAGGAGACTTGAAAATTGTTTGAATGACGTCACCTTTCCCATGAATGTGTAAATTTGAAAGTCAACGGTTTATAAAAGACTGTGTACTAAATCGTCTTTCGGTATTGAAGTTTTTCTTGATACTTATTCACAAGTTTGAAAGACATTAAAATGTAAATAGTTGACACGAACCTTATTATTATTTTGTATAAGACCTTAATTACACAGATTGGTTTGATATAAATTTAAAGCTGTATATTTTTGTAATGTCTTGTTTGTATGCAACGATCTTAATCACTGTTTCTTTAATATGAAGACTTTCTCGGAATCTATAAGGTTATCTTCTACAGAAATTGAAAATGCTTGTGAATCGATTTTTTTTTTAATTATGTTGTTGTTCATTTACATGTCTCACAAGATCACCATACACGTGTAAAACCCAAAGATAGGGAGATCAGTTCCTTGTCCATAGAGTAAAAGAAATTACGCGCAACATTTTACCGTCGAGTTAATATTCCTGTTTTCATTCTTAATTTTGTATTAATTTGTGCAACATTTCTTTTATTTCAATTTGGACTGAATTGTGCTTAGTAAGTCTATTTAATCATGTCATTGACTTCATTGAATGTATATACTGCATGTTATATTGTATAAGGTTGATGTGTATAGTAATGACATTATAGTACATAATTATACAGCTACGCATGAACAAATGAGAATGTCTGATAGGACGGGCAGGTTAAGACCCGGATCACGCTTCCTGTGGATTGTGAAGCGAGGAGAAATATGACCAGACATTATGGATATTATCAGGCAATTATTCGCAGTTTCTACAGAGCACATGATTTTTCACTAAGAACTTAATTTGTGCGAATTGTTCTTTGTGTCGCACGTTCGCAGTAAGTTTGCAATGACCTTGTGATTTACAAAGATCCATCAAATTATAATTGTTTGCGCCGTTTCATGTTAAATTTGTTTGATGTTCCTATTGTAAAGCTCATACAAGGAATTTTGTAACATCTCCTTATTAAATGTATATATACTGTTAATATTGATGGATTGGTTTCCAATTGCTGAAAAACATTATTGGGAAAATATACAAAATATGTTACAAGAATTCTGCATAAAGATGATCCATGTTTGTTGTTGATTGGCAGACGGCACATAATCATTTGACAAAATTTGATGTAAATATGTTGATCAATGTATCACTCATTAAGTTAATATTTGCGAGATACACTAATGTAATAATTTAAGGAAATTCTTGCGGCGAAGATAATAAGACTTGACGACAATCCCTCTCGTTTAATAATTAATAATTATATACATGTAATTCGGCACTTTTTTTTCTTTCATGGAAACTACGTCTCAGTGTCAACATCATCCTTTTTGACAAAACAATTTTGTTTTAGTTTTGTTTTGATCTGATCAATTAATTGTTTGATCTGATATATATTTATTTCATTCAAGGAATTTTCTTTTTGGGGTGTCCGTTATCTCTGTACAATTAGATTCAAGTTGTAACAATGTGGAGTAAAATTTTGCCACTTTTTTATTTCAAAACATGCCTTATGTGTTAGCCCGAATACTATCCAGTGGCCACATCAGTAATTAAAAAGTCACATGTACATACGTGAAGTTGGCTGGATATTATACAACCAGCAATGACCCAGTGAACACTCATTATGATACAAATTATGCTCCTATCATCCACACTTGCTGATAACTTGTCTGTATGATTTCTAACATGTACCACTTTGATACATTATTGTTGCCATAAGTCATGTATAATCTTAATGCTGTATTATGCACTTTCCCAATGTAGAAGTATATGTATATAATTAATTCCCTTTGAGCGATGCTTGTCTATTCTCTTTATTTTGTATGTACCATGTTAACTGTAGGAACAAGAGTTGTTCCTTCAATTTGAAGCTTTGACATTGCCGTGATGTTGTCATTTACGACTGTATAAAATCTGTTTTGGAGTATTAACTATTATGGAATTTGGAGTTTCTGTAACACATATTTTTTGTTGATAATTGAGAATGATTTCTCAACTTATTAAGATTGAAAGAGGATTTCTGGTATGCATTTCGCAGCATGTTTGCAACGACCTAATTCGCGACAAAGCTGGGTGATTACCATAGTTCCGTGAAATTATCACAATTGAAAGAACTATTTTTTTTGTAGTATGGTACTTCATCTGATTTGACACAAAATTGATTTTTGTGTCGTTGCGTAATCTCTAAAATCTTAACATGGCGACTGTTTGGTTAAGATCAATATCTAAATATGAATAAGGAACTACTTTATAAGAATATGGTTTGTGGTAATTATTTCGTTTTGATTGTAGTGTTTATTCTCTTACTCCATTTTAGTGTTTATTGCAGTTATGTCAGCTTCGATTGTAAACATTAATTTTTTGCTTGTATCAATACATGCTTGTATTTTCGGGGTTTCATTCCGATCAGTTTTATTTCTTTATAGAACCTCACACTTGACGCAAACATGTTTGTATTTGTTTTACATACTGTCCGAGGACAATTAAGGCATTGTCTTTTTGATTGTTCCTGTACTATAGTACTGTGGCGATCTCGTCCCTGTGGACCTGCAACCCGGTCGGGCCGTCTCACACGAGCGAGCGGTCTGGCTCGGAGAGTCGGTGACGCCGATCCGTTTTGGCGGCAGTTTACCGCCTGGCCCGCAGCACACCACTATGGAGCTCTGATGCCTACCACACCCAGCACTGGTCGGAGCTTTCAGTACACCCTAGCTTACACACTAGTTTTAGAGGCGAGGACAATGAAGACGACGGACGAATTGATTCATGTAACACAAAGATAGGCTTCGCCTTTTATTCTCCCGACCACGTGTTTGCGCCTTTACAGAGGCGCTTCGCCTATAACTGAACCTCTATAATTATTCAAATTACAGTCGACACAATTACGAACAATAATTGGAGCAATACAATAAATCAACTTATCTCTAAATGTGACTTAAGGATCAATAATTGTCGTACGGATTACTGCCTTCCCGGATCCGAATAACCCTATCTGACTTACTCAGGAGCTTCCCGCTCTTGCCGGGTTCCACTACTGGCCACACAGTAACGAACAAGTATTTACGGGACTAAAGTATACGTCTGCTCTGGACGGCTGCCTAACGGATAAGAGAGCGAGGCACGCCTTCCGCGTGCTTTTATAAGGCTCTCAACTTAACTGGTAACCTAAAATGCTGTACTTGTTCCAAATACACTAGCTGGGTACCAACCAGGCTTATATACACGAGTATTGAGAATCGGTACCCAAGTAATCGATCCCGCATTGCGTTACAATGGCGCCTTCTAAGTTCGGTCAGTCCCCTGACCGGTAAAACTAACAAACAAAAACGCAATGCACCTTCTAGCACAACTTTTAAACTTTAACTTTAACAGTAGAAAAATATAAACTTTAGCATCAAACAAAAACTTACAGAGTAATCAACATGCTTTCAAAAGAATGTATAACAATACACAACATCTGGCAAGTACACTTGGATATGCACAATGACTCTAGGTATAGAACTGTACAAGCAAAACTAAACGGCAAGTGTCATGAGGTCTAGAGTCAATGACTAAAACAGATGCGCCTTCTAACGGGCGCCTGCAATAAAGTTCGTCTCGTAGATACGCTGTGTGTGATCCTTGGCGATCAGTAGCCCGTCCTGGTAGACACTTCGGGTCACCTCCTCTGTTATCCTGGTGACATTGGCGATCTTCTCCAATTCACCATTGGTTATCCCTGGTCCGATGCTCATGACACCTCCCTCCTCACGCACAAGCCTGCAGATCCGACTTGACTGCTCCTCTGCTGTATCCACTGCGGCAGTCGGGGCTCTCATAAACACCACATCATAGTGACGTGCGCGACGCTCCATCATGTTCTGAGTCGCACCATTGACGAACGTCGTCGAACCCTTTTCTGTGATTCTCACAGCTGCGCCTGCGAGAACTTGGTCGATTCTGATCTCGGGGGGTGGAGGGATGTTCCCCTCCTCAACCTGCTGTAGGGACTCGCCTGCTAGGGTCTCCGGCTGATCAGCTTCACGTTGGCTCGGCTGCGACTGGGTAAGTACACTCGAGGGCCTCCATACTGAGGATGAGGTAGGCTCTTCATCTCCCTCCCATTGGGACATCGACACCGGCGACAAAGCGATCTCAGCCACGTCCTCCTATCTCCGGTGGTGAGTTCTTCTCGTGTTGTTCCTTCCCCATTATCTCCTGCAAGACACACAGTAAAGAATGTGTTACTTCTACTACAATGAAGTTGCTATAGGGTGGGTATGGATGTGGACAAGGCGCGTGAACCCTTTGATTTACAAATATCGACTGGGCTTTCTTCGCAGCCTAGGTGGGTTGCGCCTCGGTGGTGATGCTGCGGGCCTATCACTAATTTGTTCTGTGGGGGTGTCGCCTTGAGGATCATTACTGCCTTCATTCCTTGCATCAGACAAATCTTCTGTCATTTGTCTCTGTGTTGACTCCTCGGGTGGCGACAACGGGTCTCGATCACTTCCCTCAGGCGTATGAGACGTGTCAAGTTCAACCTGCCAATACCCTGACTTCAGGTCTAACGTGGAGAACCACTTTGATCCCGCAAGTGTGTCAAGTGACTCGTCTATCCTTGGTATGGGGTAGGCGTCCTTGACGGTAAGTGCATTTAGCCGGCGGTAATCCACGCAGAATCTTTTACTCCCATCTTTCTTCCGGACAAGAACAACATTAGATGCCCAAGGGCTATCTGATGGCTCGATTGTCCCATTTCGCAGCATTTCCTGCACCTGGCGGTTTATCTCCTCTTGCTCCTTGGGTGGGTACCGTCTTGGTCTCTCCTTGACCGGACGTGCATCCCCCGTATGGATGTGATGTTTTACCCAGTCCGTCCGGCCAATGTCTGCATCGCCTGCGGAAAAGACGTCACCATAATCGCATAGCAGTCTGGCAATACGGTTGTGATATTTGCTGTCTACCCCCTCCTTGCTTCTATTATACAGATCGATAAGATGTTCAGGGACCGGCTTGTACCCCTCAGCACCAGATGTCCGTGTCACCTCCTGCTCTACGTCAGTCTCACTCACAGGCGTCAGTAAACCAGCCACAGTTCCTTTCTTCACCACACACTCCCTCTTCCCTGGGTTAAAAACTCTGATAGGCAATGTTCCCTCACCAGCCTTCACCAGTACGCGTGCAACTACCATGCCCTTATCTGCAACCTCGCTTCTCTCGGCTGATTCAATAACTGCCAACCCTGTGAAGTTTCTTCCGCCGGCCATACAGCCTGGTACCAGCGCCTCGTGACCCGCGGGGACTCTCGTTGTCTCGCTTACAACCACCCTCGCACAGGTTGGGTTCCCCTCCCTGTCAGTGCACCTAATCCTCTCTCCGTTCACCTTCAGCTCTAGTGCTTGGAAGTCTAGAACGCTTTTTGTCATCAGAAGAAAATCCATTCCCAAAATCCCCTGGATTTTACCGATGTTCCCGAACACAACTTTTAACGGACAGGTGGTCTTTCCAACTTGAATTTCGACCCAGGCGCTGCCGATAGTCTCCATTATACTACCGTCAGCATTTCGCACTCTGGCGCTTTCCATTGTTAGTGTCGGTCTCCTTTCGTTAGGTATTGTGTAGTAGAACGTGGACGAGAGCACTGTGTCTGTTGCACCAGTGTCTACTAACAGGTCAATTGTAACCCCTCTCACCCTGGTATGTACAAATAGCCCCGTCTGCGCTTTGTCGCATTGCTGTAGGCGTGGTGTACTGTCTCTCTCCCCTACACTTCCGCTTGCGCCTTTGGCGCCTCCTGGCCCCGGTGTCCATCCAGCTTTCTCTGGGGCCGTGGAGTTAGCTGGTCGCCGTTTCCCGAAGGCGAATTCTCGGGGCAATCGCGGGCGAAATGTCCCTTCTGCTTGCATCTGAAACAGCCGTCGTTTCGCCTTGGCCTTCGATCGGCAACACCCGAAGCTTCCATTTTCTCCATCCAGGCCTTAATCTCACGGTGATTTTCGATGACGGACTCCTTCATCAGGCGCTGCTCCTCAATCACATCCTCCAGAGATTTCGGCTCATTATTCTCCAGAACCCGTGCAAACTTTGAGCGGCGTCCACCTCTATGTTCCTCTATCTTGAGAAACCCCTCTGTGTGGAGTGCGACTTGAACCGCCTCGTCCAGTGATGAAGGTCTTGTTCGAAAAATCCCTTCCCTTATGGCCTGCTCCTCAACAGCGTCCAAAAAATGGCCACGTGCTAGTCGATCCCTGCCTTCTTCAGTTAACTCAGGGTAGGCCAGTGCATTCAGGTCATGAATAGACTGGCCAAGTTCTTGTAACGTCTCTCTTGGCCCTTGCTTCCTATGCCGCAACTCCATGAGGTGGTTTTCGGCGAGTTGCCCGGGACCGAATCTCCTCTCCAGCAAACCAACCAGCTCCATATAGGTGATATGGCCCCCATGGCTCAACACCTTTACTGCGGGCCCCTGTAGGCTCGCTGCAAGGAAGATCCTTGCCTGGCTGTCCGACCAATTGTTGGCCCTTTTGCATGCTTCGAAATGTTTGTTATAATCCCGCCATGGCACTTTTCCAGAAAATCGGTCTGGCACGATATTCGGCCGTTTGGGCACTTCCTCCTCATCGGTATCCCTCGCTTGCATGTCCATCTTCTTCCCCGGCATTGGTTGCCGTGCGAGGCTTCTCTCGCGAGTCAATACGTCTCTTGTAGTCTGAGGCTGCGAGATTTCTTCAGAATGCGGAGACTTCTGGTGCAGCACGGTAGAGCGTCCTTGCGGCTCCAACAGTTGCATACTGATGTTGCCTTCCATCAGTTCGTCCATCAATGACGTGCCGGAGAATGTCAATTGTGACGTCACTGGAGTAGGTGCTGGCGCCACTGGGTGATTCACAGAAGAGCGTGACCGCCCAACGGACGGTGCTGGTGCATGACGTCTTGTGCTCCGAGGCTTAGGCGTAGGCGCTATTACGCTCCCTTCAACCCCACTGGAAAATTCTGTAATCATTGACATCCCTTCGGAATCTCTTATCCTCAACAATGCCTCCTGCAGTCGTAATTTAAGAAGACGATTTTCTGTCTTCATCTGCTCCATCTCGAAAGTGCTAGCCTCGGAATCTCTCTGCCCGGTCTCTGTCACGTCAAACGCCACTTCTTCATCGAAATCGATCAGACTCTTAGCCATCCCTGCTATGGCTGTTTTCCTCAACGTTGGCGCCTTCTAGGTGTAAATTGTCGCCGGTAGGTTTCAGTAGGTTCCTATGGTGTTACTACGGTGCCAATCCCACTTCTGACACCATTTGTGGCGATCTCGTCCCTGTGGACCTGCAACCCGGTCGGGCCGTCTCACACGAGCGAGCGGTCTGGCTCGGAGAGTCGGTGACGCCGATCCGTTTTGGCGGCAGTTTACCGCCTGGCCCGCAGCACACCACTATGGAGCTCTGATGCCTACCACACCCAGCACTGGTCGGAGCTTTCAGTACACCCTAGCTTACACACTAGTTTTAGAGGCGAGGACAATGAAGACGACGGACGAATTGATTCATGTAACACAAAGATAGGCTTCGCCTTTTATTCTCCCGACCACGTGTTTGCGCCTTTACAGAGGCGCTTCGCCTATAACTGAACCTCTATAATTATTCAAATTACAGTCGACACAATTACGAACAATAATTGGAGCAATACAATAAATCAACTTATCTCTAAATGTGACTTAAGGATCAATAATTGTCGTACGGATTACTGCCTTCCCGGATCCGAATAACCCTATCTGACTTACTCAGGAGCTTCCCGCTCTTGCCGGGTTCCACTACTGGCCACACAGTAACGAACAAGTATTTACGGGACTAAAGTATACGTCTGCTCTGGACGGCTGCCTAACGGGAAAGAGAGCGAGGCACGCCTTCCGCGTGCTTTTATAAGGCTCTCAACTTAACTGGTAACCTAAAATGCTGTTCTTGTTCCAAATACACTAGCTGGGTACCAACCAGGCTTATATACACGAGGAATGAGAATCGGTACCCAAGTAATCGATCCCGCATTGCGTTACAATACATTCCCATAGTCTGAGCACACATGTATATGTCCAAAAACAACTTTGAACAGAAGACGTCCGTTCGAGGACAAGAATGATTTTATTGTTGTTCATTATTCCTCCTGTCCTCGGTCTCAATACAGGACGTGTATAAACTCTTTGCACACATTATAATAACCACATATACCACTCATATTAATGTTTGTTGGAGTCAGTGTTGAATAAACAACCCAGTACAACGTATGATCCAGATTGACTGCCTCCGTTCTTTCAAGAATCCTACTTCAACTTTCTTGCTTTTTGCAAAGTACATGGTTTTCGCCTCTAACAATGATATTGTGATTACTTTGGTTCAAATCCTGGACCAGATTTGGCGATGATAATAGTCCCAGTCAACATAATTGTTATCTGCAAGATCATATAATGATTTAGGGACAGATTCACAAAATGAGGCTGCGACAGATCTTCTATAAATCACCTCTATGAAGGTTGAACAAAGAAAGATTAAATGGAGCTGGACCCTCAAGACACTTTACTTATACAAATGCCTGGCATACGCCTGGAGTAAGTGGGTACCTGTGACTGTAGACATTGTCATGTGTTTGACCAGCCTCCACGTGCTTAAACAGCCACCCTTTACTATGTACTTTCAGGTAGTTATTACGGGAATGACAATTTGTGCGATGGCCGATGCAATCAAGATCATTGAGGTTTCCTTTGGTAATGCAATGGACTTCATTAATGATGATTTGAATTCTTATACAAACAATGCCACATCTTTAAGAATATTTTAATTTTAAAAAGGCTTAAAGAAATAATCAATAATTGGCTTTTGATGATTTGTTATTGATTAATTATAATATTCAGTACAATTTCCCCACATTTCCGCACAGTAGCACCAATAATACAAATTTGAAATATTCCAAAGCAGTAAGAAAATTAAGAAATAGAAGAAAGCAAAGAGAAAAGCTATTGTTGAGGAGGAAACTCAGTGTACGGTGGCAGGTTGTTGAAAATAGTTTGACTAGAATGGAACCGGAAGTAATTGACATTGAACCAACTTCCTCCATTATTGTATGCAGAGTCTATAGTTGCCCAATATTATGTAGGCCTGAAAAAGATAATGTAGATATCCTTTGCATGTACTTATGCATATAAAATTTTTTGAGGCGCACTTTTTTCCTGGTGTATGAAAACCATCTGTCATAATGCTTTTCTGATTGCAAACTTGTAGATACATGTATGATAGTCAGAGAGTTGTTGTTGTTGCTGCAATTGTTTTGATCTGTAATACTTTCCATTTTTTCTGTGATCCCCATTAAAGATCTTTGTATGAAAGCGGGTTATTGGACACATTGATAAGACCAAAAATCAGGAAAACTTCGCTGATTGACCTTAACCGTAGATTGTCATGGTAACCCTCTTGAAATATATTTGCCTGAAATGTTCTCTTTTATCGGACATTTCATTTTGTGTACAAAATCGAAAAATGTTTGGACTTTTTTCTTATAACTCAATGAAAGGATTTACATTACTGTAATATTCATAGATGTGCTATTTCATATATTTGGGTCAGACAAAGTATGAACGCTGTTCTCGGACTTTCACCTCGAACAAAAATAACTACCAATAATCTTAGGGGAAATCCCTCCCTTGTTTAAACCGTGCCACGAGAGGGCGCGCTATTATGTACATTATTTCACAATTGTTACCGACTGTACTGACTCTCTGTGAAGCCCATGTACGAATGCAGGATTGAGCTTGCGTCTAACTTGGCCCAATCGGGTCTTCGAAATATATGGGCAATTCACAATAGTGCGCCCCAAGAGATTGCAAGATCAAAGGTAGACAATAACAATTAAAGAGGCTGAAGGGAACAGCGATTAAAGGGGTAAAATTAAGATAAATGTTTTCTTTCGACATTTGTTTGTTTGTTTATTCTAACTATCTTTACATGTTAGCTTACCCTGAAGATGACTTGTATGCAATTGCCGATGAATATCTTGGTATCTGCGATGCTCCATTGATGTCTACGTCATCGCTCCCTTGGGTACGGGTTCCTTGACTTCCTGCACTGGATCAGTTGAATATCACCAGTGATGATATCCATGCTTACTGTGTGAACTCTTCGCCTGGGAAACACCAAGTGACGTGTCTTTTCACTGATCTACGTGGTCTCTTGTTTGCCAGTTGCTTTGGAAGTGACAGGTGCATATACCTCCGTTCATTTGTCACATTCTTCAAGAGAAAAAAATAAGATTACACTCTATGCCGTGTTCCTTTTCAACACCATCTTGGAAGTCTGTGGTTAGTGATACAGTCGAGTGGTTAATTGTTCGTGATTACAAAAAGCGTAGAAGGACACGACAATTTCTGTTCTCTCTCCGGGTTGAGTAACTATGAGTTACGACTTGCAATATGCTGCACGCATTGCCCATATAAGCATATCTAAGTCTGTAAAAGGTCGAAAGAAACAGACAAAACACCTACCAGAAATATGGAGTGTGAAGTCAGGTTCTGTTGCTGTTGGTTTCCGACAGAAACCGACCGTCGTTACTAGCAAGTCGCCCTTGTTGAGATAGTAAGATACAAACTGTCGTGGCCCTCTACGCTTCGTAACTGGTAGTGTATAACAATGGGAGACAAACAACGGAACCCATGCACGCGTGATTTAGCAATGGCTAAAAGGTAGTGCATTTTATGGCCACGAGACGAAACGGTCAATGTATTTCATTTAAGGACAGAGCGGTAAAAGCGACAAAAAATGTACACAGAAATTTGGACGAACGAGGACATTTCACTATTACAGTAAATAAATAAAGTACATTGAAAGGCTTTTTGTTTTTTACAAAAACAAGAAAACAATGGACAGGTGGCACACTCTGTTGCTTGAATGACGTCACTTTTCTCATGAATATGTCAATTTTAATTCGGCGGCTTATAAATTGCTTTGTTTAAGTACAAACAAGGTGTTTTTTATTTTTTTAAATTTAGAACCAAAAGATTTTTGCGGGTAATCAAAATCTTGATGAAGGATGACATTCTTCATAAATTGCCTCGACTACGAGATGTCGGTCACGTGCCTCGCCAGGTCAGAGGATCACAAACTGCCCTACAAGCTCACATGATTCTTCGAAGACTCTTCATGGGTTTACTGAAGGCGCTGCATGGTACAAGATCTGAGTAAGGTAGCACTGGAGGGTCTGCTATACGTCATGGGCAGAAGTTAGTGTTTGAACTCGCAGGCTTTAGAAACGACGAAGTCATTGAGAATGCTCGCCATAATTGGCATCCTGTCTCAGGAGAGGGTACGAAGAGTGTTCTTTCGTTTTATACCGTAGGCCAGATGCGTTAGACCGTTGACGTTCAGTATCCAATTAGAATTCAGGGCAGACAAAAGAGACCGCCCATCGGGACGTGTCCAATCATATACCCGCGTTGCGCCTGCATCAGACCGTATTTAAATATTCACGAAGTGTGGGCTGTTCAATATTGAACAGGATGTGAGTCAAGCCTGAAATCAGCCAAGCGTGTTTGGAAATTTAGCTACAACTTGAAGAACATCGGGTCTCATGCAATTTCAAGTCGCAGCCAAGACTAACGGTGTAAAGTAATATGGCTGCGGCTTCAATGACAC